>SRPW01001427.1:0-10137 GCA_018360225.1 Claviceps pusilla
AAAAAGAAGTGTGAATGCAGGGAAAGTCGAGACACATTGTTGTTCGCGACAAGGCCGAGTGTAGCCTGACTTCAGTCAGCACTGAGTGCGGCCGCGAATAGCCGAGATCCGGGGGCGGATGTCCGGCCCACAGCTGCACAGATGCGGGGACTGAGTTCGGCACAAGAACAAGGCAGTCCCCAGGCGCCAAGCTTGTCTGCCTGCCACACCGCCTGCCGCTAACGGCTTAGCCCCAAATATCCAAAATCGGAAACTTTGCAGAATGCATCGAGACAAGAAAAACAAAAAAAAAGGAAAAGAAAACGGACCAGCGCAAAACGAGAAACTATCAGTCACCGCCCGCAACAAGTCGCCTCACTCGACCCCGGCGCCATGTCGTCTCGCAAACTGGGCCTGGCAGTCGTCAGTCTGGCCTCTCGACGTCCAGCCCCCTCCGCTCTCGCAGCAGCAGTCTGCATCCGCTGCCGATGCCAATACCAATGCCGCCGAAGCTTCGCGGTCACGGCTTTGCGCCGACGCTCCGATCCTCCCGCCTCGGGCGCATCCATGGACCCCAAGAGTCACGTCCAGGGAACCCCCATCGAGGCTCCTCGCAGCTACGGCAAGCGCGTCACCGGCACCTTTGTTCCCAAGCCGCTGCCCCGGCCGATCGGCATGCCCCTTCCCCCCCGTGCGGGCGAGAACACGGGCATCGACACCCGTTCGCTGAGACAGCGAAAGGAGGATTTTGGCGATTATGAGAAACACATGGCGAGACGGAAAGAATTGTAGGAACTGCCCTTTCAAGGTGGAAAAAAAAAAGTGAAAATGGAAACAGAAATATTTTATTCTTCTAAAAAAGGACAAAGAAAAAGGGAGAAAAAAAAAAGCAGGGAAAAGAGAAAGAAAGAAGAATGAATGAATATTAACCCCTGCCACGTCTACAGAACCGCCAAAATCTCCCGACCGTATTTCCGAGACTGGGGAAACCTGCAATTCCACGAGGGCAAATCCTTCATCGCCCCCCCGCGGCTATTCAAAGCCGAGCTATCTCTCTTCTTTCCGAACCTGTACGGCGAGACGCTCCTCAAGACGGACAAGGCCCCCCGCGACACGACCCCCCTCTTGACGGGCAAGGCGTCCGTCGTATCCATCTTCAGTAGCCAGTGGGCGGAGAAGCAGGTGGCCACATTTGTGTCCCCAGAGTCCAATTCTGCGTTGCATGAGGTCCTGGCCGGAAGCGGGGACGTCGCGCAAATGGTCCACATCAACTACGAGGACAACCGGGGCAAGGCGTGGCTGGTGAAGCTGTTTCGGGGATCGCTGAGGAAGAGGTTCGCCGAGCGGGACTGGGACAAGTACTTTCTCGTGCAGAGGGGTATGACGGACGAGATTCGCGAGTCGATTGGGTTGCTCAACAGCAAGGTTGGCTATACGTATCTGGTCGATCACCATTGCCGGATTCGTTGGGCGGGAAGTGGGTCGAGCCATCCTGAGGAGAATGCCAGCTTGGCAAGGGGTCTGGCTCGGATGGTGGACGAGATCAAGAGGGATGCCGCGCGGCCGGCGACGGCACGGGAACAGCTGCGTGGGAAAGTGACCCCAGCTCCTCCCTCACCATCATCACCATCATCATCATCTTGACAAGCGAAGCATTTGTAAAGGAGTTACCTGCGCAGCCAAAAATGCACACAGCATTCGTGTATATTACTGTAACTATAAAGGGACGCTGGCAGACGGCGAAGCTGTCCATTCCATCCAGACACTAGGTAAAACAAATATAGACTAGAAGAGGAGGAGGAGGAAGAAAAGAAAAAAGAAGAAGAAAATAAAACACCATTATGATACCCTCGCATGTCCTTGTCCCGAAACGCCCACGCCCATCATGCAAATCAATGGCTTTGCAAAAACATCAACTCTAAAAAATCTTGCGAGGAAAGTTGGCCCCTGCCCCCTTTTCAACTAGGAGAACCAAAAAAACAGTAGAAAGCAAAACGCGATGAAACAACCCATAATGATACCATCTCTCCTCTTCCGCGCCGATATCCTGTTAATCACCGTATTGATCCCCGGCACCTTGCTCGCAGCCAAGTTGATCCTTCTGTTGATGCTGGCCAGTGTCTCCCGCTGGAGAATGAAGTTGTCATTCACGGCGTACGCCTGGCTGAGCGCACTGTCCGCCATGTTGTGGCTATTCTCGATACGGTTTCGCTCGTTGAGCATGTATTCCGCCTCCTGGGCTTCGGGGTTGTTGGCGCGGTACTGGTCAATGTCGGAGCGCACGTTGGTCAGGAGGTTGGCTCGGTCGCGGGCTTGTTGCAGGGTGCCGCGCAGCCGGTGGAGGTCGCGTCTGTGGGCGGAGAGTTTCTCGCGCAGGAGAGCGAGGTTGTTTTGTTTGAGAGCCGATGAAGTAAGTGTTGTTTCGGAGTCGAGAAGACGGGCTAGTTGGGAGATGGTAGAGTCGCGCTAGATTTTCAAAAGGAATTAGATGAATGTTTTCGTCTTTTTTTTCCCTTGTTTTTTTCTCTTATTTTTTTTCTCGTGACCATCACCATCATCACTATAATTTGTTATTGGACGTGACGCACGACCGTGGTCAGTTGCTGAACAGTACCTTGTTGAGTAGCTCTTCAATCTTGGTCTCGGTGGCGTGCTCTTCGTCCGTGGGTTTCGGAGAGATACTGGCCGCTGATGAGAACTGAGAATACGTATGGAACAAGCTCTCCGTCTAGTCCAATCAGATTAGCAGGCAGGCTTCGTTCTTAAATTGTTCTGTCCAACGCGCCGCCGCATTGTTTCTTTTGCTTGTTGTTCACCCACCCATCACGATTCGCCATTCGGTTTCACTCAGACTTACCTGGCTCTCCAGTGTTCTCGCTTGTTGCCGGAGCTGCGCCCATCCCGAAGTCGCAGATGTTGCGGCCATGTTGGTTTGTGACAAAACTAGCAAGGTTAAGATCGTCGATCGAGGTCTTGTCGACGAAAGCGTAACCGTCACCTGCAGGAACTAGAGACCACCTCTCTGGACTTGTCTTTCGTCACACGACGGCCCAGACCCGGCAGAACCACAACCTAGCATCTTTCACCGCCCTCGCCGCCTCCGACGTGACAAAAAAATGGAGAACCCAGCTCCTCTTTCCAACCACGAGTTTTTGCACGTGACGCCCATACTGTATTCTATCGACAAGGACATCATTGTCCAATGAAGAACGTCCGCGCTAGCCCCTCTCTCCCAGTGGTGCACGCACAACCTGCACGCAAACCCTAGGGCAATTTTTCACCGTCTCGGCAAACTCTCGACTAAAATTCCCAGAAACCGCCCATACCGACCCATTCGCGATACAGGACGAGGTCACGGGTGCAGCCTTGACTTACTTACTCTACGCACTCCGTCGACACACTTCGCACATCACCCCCATCGAAGAACATCAAGATGGTGAGTCAAACAACATTAGTCTTTGTGTGTTTTGTTGGCTTTTTTTTTCTCGAGAACGACCGAAACAGGATTTTCCCCGTGCGACAGTATTTTTCATTTCCTATAAAACGGTATCGACTGTAGTGGAGGGACGGGACTCCCATCTTTTCGGTTTGACACGCGAGTTGCACGGGCATGGAAGGATATCAACATGTTTTGAGAGAGGGGACCGAATGTATTACCGACGACGAAGTCTTGTCGACCGCTACGATTTGCCCATGACTATAGCCACCACGGCGTTCACCTCTGTCACTCACCGTCTATGAAATACTGTCCGCATCGGGGAACCCTAGTCGTCTCTTGAAATGCCAAAGATGTTCTCAAGAAATGAAACGATGGGAGAGACCAATCTCCCATCTTTTTCGGGGCGGCAAAATAATCTACGAAGAAAAACAAATCGCTAACACATAACTCAGTCGTCGGCCAAGGTCAAGACTGTCCAGCTCTGGGACAAGAGCAAGGATGATTTGACAAAGCAGCTCGGCGAGCTCAAGACCGAGCTCGGCCAACTGCGCATCCAGAAGGTCGTTTCCTCTGGCAGCAAGCTGAACAAGATGTGAGCCATTGCGTGACGCAAGATTGCCCCGAAACTTGGCACAACTTCCTTTCTCGAATCGAAATCCCAGCAATGCCGAAAAGACGAAAAAGATGCTTTTGATTGTATATTTCCATTTGTCGCCGAAATGCATAAATCAATTGCTAACATTCATCTATTAAAAAGCCACGATCTGCGCAAGTCCATTGCCCGTGTCCTGACCGTCATCAACGCCAAGCAACGCTCCCAGCTGCGCCTCTTCTATAAGAACAAGAAGTACGCGCCCCTCGACCTGCGCGCCAAGCAGACCCGTGCCATCCGCCGCAGACTATCACCCGAAGACAAGGCTCGCGTTCTGGAAAAGACCCAGAAGCGCATCACCCACTTCCCTCAGCGCAAGTTTGCCATTAAGGTACGGCCATCTTTTTGCGACAACGCCGTGTTGTCCTTCATAAAAAAAAATATTACCCTCCAGCCACTGGATTTTGCATCCACGACCGTTGGTCTCCTTTAAGGAACCAGATGTCATCTCCAATCCCGCTTGCATACAACACGAAATTGAAACAACAAACTAACCTTCCCTATCATCCCAGGCCTAAGCACAACAACCTCTCCTAGAGGGACATTTTTTTTCTCCTTTGATTCCCTCCTTTTCTTTTCTTGCGATTGCACGGCTCACACTGGAAAATGGGACATGGAACGCCGCATAAGGGTATACGAAACTAGGGGAGGCGAAGGCGCTTTTAAAAGCCTTGCACTGTGAAAAAAAAACTCATTTCCCAGGGGTTTAAGGGGACCTTGGTTTTGTTGTTTTTTTCTGGGACCTGGGATGGTTTTGACGGGGTTGTCTTGTCTTGAACTTGGCGGGGGGTGGGACGCTAGATGCAACGAGAGCCCCGATGAATGGAACAAGAGAATTGTGCCGAAAAAAAAAATTCAAAAAAGAGGTTCCGTTCATGTGTTTTAAACGTCTGCTCATCCTGATGCCGTTGGTTCATGATTCCATAATAGCTTTGCACTGTCCATTACGCCTGTTGGCTATAATGCTGTTGTTTCTTGAATTCCTTGGTAATGTATAATGCCTCTTACGTGGGAAAGTATTCGTGTAAGTATGAGCCGCATTTCATCAGCTTTCAAGATGTCTTAACGTCTGAATATCCCAACGTCTCCATTTACTTTAGAAAAATATCCATTAAAAGTATATATGTAACTTCCATACATTTCAATAGCTTATAAAAGGTCCAACCTGATCGACATCTTACCATCCCTATTCACCACAGTGGCAAAAAGTATTTCATAAAAATCGTTACTCGCATGTTATCAGCTTGCGACAATTCGACTCATCTATTCTAGCGTCTCCCTTCAAGCACAACTTGTAATTCGTTAGCTCTGCAAGAATGCAACTTGTCCATATCCTGACGTCTCCGTTGGTCATACTAGGAAAGGATCCATACAAAGTACAACTCCTGTTTTCTTTGCTTGTGAAAAGGGCTTTCTCTTCATTAGTATTCCAGCATACTGGGAAAGTATCCAGAAAACATTACTCGCATTCATCGAATCGACCTGCGACAATCCATCCTATCCCATGCCTCAATGTCCCCATTCATCATGGTGGGAAAAGTATCTGTAAAGAGGTATAATTCGCATGTCATCAGCCTGCGACAATTCAACTCATCGCTACCCCAACATCTCCCATTCACAATCAATTCCTCCTCTTCCAGCACACGTGACCACCTTTATATACATATCCACAAAATGCCTCAACTCCCATGCATATTCCACAATGCACTCAATGTCAAGCCTCACCATCCAAGAACTTTTTTTTGGTTCGCAAAATGACATCATCTTTGCTCGTGCCAGAAAAGGACATGGAAGAAACAAGAATGAATCGCTTTTCCAAAAACGCCGTCCGTCCGCCCGTCGGCCAATCCGCCCATCCGCCCATCCGCCCATCCACTCGATTTATCATCTTGAGTTTCCCACCGGCTGCGTCATTAAAGCATTGCACTTATTCCGTCACCGACTGGAATGAAAATGACAAAAAACACATGTGAAAAAATGAGGAGGGAAGAATGAAGAGGTAAGAATAGGAGAAAGAAACAAGAATGTAAGAAAGAAGAACGAATATAAGAACGAAGAAAGTAACAAAGACGCAAGAATATAAGAAGAAAAACCGCCAAAATCTGTGTTTCGTCGTTCAATCACGGTTGTATCACAACAAGGCCGTCGTCGTCGTCATCGTCATTCATCTTCACATCTGTTTTCGCCTTGATCCTAACATCTCTCGCCTTGGCCCTGACCTTTGTCAGCTTGCACACCCTGTGAGTCTGCATCTTGCTCCTGGCTTGACTGAGAAAAGCGTCCACCTCGGCGGGCCGGTCCTTGTGGTTTGTGCCCATATGGCGCCGCAGCTGGTCCAATCTGTGGAAATCTTTCCCACAGAGCTGGCATTCATGCATGCCCTTGACATTGTGCGTTCGTCGGTGTTTAGACAGGTTGGAGGACTCGCTGAATCGCTTGCCGCATATTTCACACTCTAGAGGCTTGTCACCTGTATGGGTACGTTCATGCATTGCTTCAAGACATGTTAGCTTTCTTTTTTCTTTTTCTTTTTCTTTTTCTTTTCTTTTCCTTTTGGGAAACAGACAAAAAAATAATTGATTGACAGAGGGAGAAAAACCTACTCAGGGCGCTCTGTTGCTTGAACGCACAGCCACAGCCAGGAACTTTACAGACCCATGGTGTTTCGCCAGTATGAATACGCATGTGCTGATCAAGGGCTTGCTTCGCCGAGAGAGCAGCGCCACAGATACTGCATTGTACAGGTTTGTCTGGCTAATGTTAGACATTCCTTTTTCAAACGTAATTTGCGAGGGGAAAAAAAAAAAAAAAAAAAGGGCAGAGGAGGAGAGGATTGTACAACCTACATCAAGTGTGAACTTGCATGTGGCGCTCCACTTTACTTCTTTGAGTGAAACAGGTATCACGACTGCAGTTGGCCCATCCACATCGAAATCCGCCATTCACCTTCTTGAGTCGTTTCAAGTGGTCTTGCTTGCAATGTTTCTGCAGCTGCTCATCGCTGTCGAAACGCTGACCACAGATTGAGGAAGAACTAGGGCCAACGACCCAGCGACAGGTATACAGATCATCCTCTAGCGTGGTCGACGGTTTACTCTCGGCGGTTGGACTAAGAGTCTGACCTATGGTGATCGTGGTGGCGGCGGTGGCGGCGGCGACATCTTGAAGAGAGACCTCAGACTCCAAGGGAGATGGTGTTGGTATAGACACGGGGGTTTCTGACGAAGAAGGCCCCATGGACAAATTAGTCAATGGTGACGTGGACGGGGAGAAGTGTTTGGAGGTGGGCATAAACCAGGAATCGTCGTGGTTGCCGTGATGATGGCTATGAGTAGTGGAGTGTGATGGCTCAGAGAAGGCACCATAGCGATGAGGATAGGCCATCATGTTGTGTCTGTGTTCTTGGAAGATATGATGAGCAAACTCGTTTGGATCCTGAATGGGGAAGCCGCACTCGTGAGCCTGTAATTGAGGCATGAAAGGATCAATGCTGGCCAAGCCGTTGTGGTTGTACTTGGGCAAGGTACACTTGGCGATCAGCTGACTGGGATCGTTGGCGACGCATGATCCGTGATGAGCAAGTCCATGAGCTGGATCGTGATATTGAATAATGTGACTGGCTAGAGCATACTCGAATGCCGTCTGGAAGGGTTGACTGGGGAAGCTGGAGGGATTCTGGAGATTCGTGAGAATGGACTCCATGGACAGACTGCCGCAAGGCAGACTACTGGGGAAGTCCATAACGTCCATATTCCCATGTCTCGAAGCGGCAGCGGAAGGGGGCAGTAGTTGTTGGTGGTTGTGGTGCTGCTGCTGTTGTATGTATGCATTTTGATACATGTGAGACTGGTTGTCGCCGAAAGACGCCAGCGCCGCCGCCGCAGCTTTGTCCCCGTCCGACAGGACCGGAGAGACCAATGGCTGTTGCGGTTGCGGTTGCGGTTGCGTCGTGCATGGGTTGACGATGCAATTTGTATCCGTGCAGGGTGGGCTTTCGGCCGAACAATCCTCGTCATTACACAATTGAGGGTTCCCGCACGCATCATCATCACAGCAAACTGGCTGGCTGGTCTCGCCACATTGACTCGGGCAGCTGCCATCACAAGCCGAGCTGCAAGACATGATGGAGACACAGTCGTCGTCTTTGCAACCATCGAGGCCACCGCCGTGCGGATAATGGCAGCCAGCCATGGCGTTATCGGTGAAAATTTGATCCCATGAGTAGTTATTCGAGTGGTCCATGGTGATTGGGGGTGAGAGAGTCTTGCTTCGATTAACGTCTTGGCGCCTCGTCTGGTGTTGCGGCTGGCCCAAGGTTGAGCATGAGGTGTCTGGTGGCGTTTGGGCATAGCCCTGGATGGGTTTCTCCTGGAGTTTTTGCGTTTGCATAAAATGCAGGCAAGCATCATCGTGAACGCACGTCTCGAATGAGCTAAAAGCTGAGTTGATTTGTTCGGCGGACAACAGGGTATCGAAATCGAAATGTATGTTGGTCATGTCGTCGTTGGAGGAGCGGCTCGAGGCAATCTGGCCATTAAAGGCCGTATGCGAGTCGTGCATTACCATTTCAATTGACGTTGCATAGGCATCAAGGAAGTGATTTTTGTTGTGGTGGTCGTGGTCGTGGTCGTTGTCGTCGTTATTGACGATACTGGTGATGGAGAAAACGTCGACGTTTTCAAAAACTTTAGACTAGACTAACGCCCGCCAGAATCAAGAAAGCGAGGTGAGTCTTTTGCAGTCGTTCCGATGTTGGGACTCGGGAGTGCAAGATGACGGCCGCAAGCAATGGAAACTCAAAGCCTTCAAAATGTACCTACTACCAGAGGTAGTGGAGGCACTGGAGAATGGAGGAGGGGCAGACGCAATCGCAAAGTTGACATAACCTATGGGTATGTGGTACGTAGTATGTGGTACGCGGTGCGTACTACGTCGGGCGCGGAAACGTGGGACGTGAGACGTCTGGTGGTACTAGGACTGGAGATGGCGATGGCGATGGCGATGGCGATGGCGATGGAGACGGAGATGGAGACGGAGATGGAGAGGTGCAGTCGCAGCGAAGCAGACGTAGCCACATTGAAAGCTCGGTGGCCAACGCTCGCGCATTTCGAGCCTGTGCGTCTGCGTCTGCGCTGCGCTCATGTGCTGGCGGCCCGTTGCGAAGCAGCCGGGCAGCTGGCAGCTGGGCAGCTGGCCAGCTGGCAACTGAGCAGCTGGCAACTGAGCAGCTAAACACCTGGGAACCCGGATGGCCACGCTGTCGCGATTTGCGAACAGGGTAAAGGCCTGCAGGAAGGCGGAGCCCACTTGCGTCCCTGCCTAATTTTCGCCCAGATCTGATGTCAATCTGGCGGGGGAAAATGGGTGCTTTGAGGGTTTTTTTTTTTTTTTTTTTTTTAAAAAAAAAAAACCCTCTTCCCTTTCGGAATGAATTGCGTTCTTCGACTCGTAGAGCAATGATCAGACAAGACAAGACCTCATTGCATAGCATTTGCACGCGTCCGTTCCTGTTCACAACGACAACGATGCGAGTCCCGAGTCCCGAATCCCGAGTCCCGGCCATGACGCATTTGAACGCATTTATCCTTCACTAGCAGGATTCAGCAAGAGGCACAGCCAGACGGGCGATAATTTCTCTGGTTCTGTGCCGCACGTGGCCTCTGCTAATGTTGTGTCGGATTTGACCACGCACCTCTGGATTCACCACGTCCTTACGTAGCACATACTATGCACATACAACATGACGTCGAACACGTTGGCCACGACCCTGGAGGGCGGAAGCTGGAGGACAACGGCACGACATGGCTGACGAAACGGGATTCGCTCCCGGGTAGGCACCATATCTGCGCCCCCAGCGCCTCAGCCACATGCCCACTCCACACACGTGTCACACACCCAAGTACGACCGTACCAAGACCATTTCAGCCGCACCGAGACGTCACTCGTACCCACCCAGCACAGCCGCAACACCATCTTGCCATCACGACATGTCCCATTGCCCGCCCATCGCCCTCACAAATAAAAGCCAGACAAGACCGCCTCGACGCAACCAGCCTCCCTGCCGGTC
>SRPW01001428.1:0-10123 GCA_018360225.1 Claviceps pusilla
ATATTAAAATATTAATAAAATTAACCTTACTATTACTTAATAAGCTTATTATAATTAAAAACTTAAAAAAAGTTATTAAATAAATAATAAAAAAAGCTATTAGTACTAAAAATATAATAGCTTTAAGCTAAGCTAGTATTACTACTAAAGGCATTACTTAACTACCTATTTAATAAATTTAGGCTATAATAGTAATAGTATTACTTTATATTTACTATAAAACTATTATTAAAAGTAGTATAATAGCTAAAGCTATATAAAACTACTTATTTAAAAAAACTATTATTATTATTAACTAAGCTATTAATACTAATACTACTATAGTAATATATTACCTTTATAGTAATAATACTAAAATTATATTTTAAAATATAATAAAGCTTTATACTAATAATATAGCCTAGGTTAGTACTACTTTTAGTTTAAAAGTAATGCTAAACTAATATATATTTAGTATTATTATTAAAGGCTTTTTTATATATTATATATAAAATTAAGAGAAGAATAATATTCTTTAAAATATAATTATAGCTAATAAGTAGGGTTTAGTAAAGGTTATAGTATAGAAGCTATATAGCACTATAATTTAATTCTCTTTAATTATTACTATTAATAGAGTTAATATAGTAAATAAGCTATATTATATTAAAATTATTTATAAAGCTAAGATATTTAAAGCTAAGCCTTATAATAATATTATTTATTTCTAATAATGCTTTAGGTACTTTAAATTTAGCTATATAGCTATATATTATATATTACTTCTAAGGTATAGCTACTATATATTTAGTTAGTATAAGAAGGGTAAATAATTATACTTAGCGCTATTAGGAGCTATATAGGAATGCTATATTAACTATTTAGGACCTTACCCTATATAGTCTTATATATATAATATTATAAATAAATAATAAAACTATATATATACTATATACTTAGTATAGCCCCTAGCCTTTACTAAACCTTTTATACTAAAGAAAAATAGTTAAATAAAGGTATTTAGCTATAGCTAGAGGAGAAATATAAGTAACTTACTATTATAAAAGGCTTTACTATAGAAGTAAGTTAGTAAGCTATATACCTATCTCTCTAATACTAAATTAAAATTAATATAGTGCTTATAAGCTATTATAAAGGCCTTTTTAAGTTAATAACCTATAGCTACTATAGTACTAAATAAGCTAAGCCTAACCTAATACACTATATAAAGTATATAATAAAGGTTATATACTAGAATATATAAAAGAAAACCTACCTTATATATTTAGCGCTAAAGTCCTAACCTAAAGCTAATATAATAGTAATATAGAAGCTAGGAACTATAAATAGTAAACTACCTAACCCTAGCCTTAGTTACTTTTAACTTACTACTTAAAGTAGCTATACTATAATTTATATAAACTACTAGTATAGGCCTAAGGTATAGTTAATATATATAGGTAAGGACTAGTACTTAATAATATTAGTAGGATATTATATTTACTTAATATATTTCTTAACTTATAAACCTAATTAAATATTACCCCTTCTTAACTTTATAATAGCCTTACCTTTAAATTATAGTATTTTTATAAAAAACTTTAATTAATATTACTTACTTTAGAATTATTATAGCTAAATCTTAATAAAAAGCAATATACTCCTTATACTAGTAATATAATAATAGCTTAAACTTATAATACTATAGAGTAAAGTAACTTAAAAAATATAAAGTAAAAGAAATAGTACTATTAACTATACTTAAGTTATTTATAATATAGAAGCTAAATTTATAAGGGGACTAAACCTTACTAGATTTAACTATATTCTATAGCTTATCTATATTAGCACTAGCCTAAGGCTATATAGTAACTACTTACTTTATTTTAAATAATTATATATAAAAAATAACCTTATAATAGCTAAGGCAGTAATATAGTTCTACTATAACCTTACTAAACCCCTACTCTAAATACTTATAGAAATTAATAGCTATATAGAATAGATAATAGCTAAGCTTTAATTTATTATAAATTTAATAGTTTTAAGGGAACTCTAAAGCAATCTTAAGCTAAACCTATAGTAAAATTACTATACTAAAAAAGCTACCTAAAACACTAAAAGAGTATTATAATAGTAATAGATATTTTATACTAAGGAGAACTAATAACTTACTACTAATATAGCCTAAATATAATACTAAACTATTAATAATAAAAGGCATAGTACCTAGCACTTTACTATTAAAGTAGCTACTACTTATAAAGAAAACCTATAGAAATTTAAACACTAAGTATAGCTTTATAGTAAACTATTACTAAAATAATAGTAAATCTCTATACTTATTTAAAATAAGGGTATAAACGCTATAACTACTAAATTATACTAAAAGAAAGTAGCTATACTAGCTAACTATTTTTTCCCTTCCTCCTAAGCCTAACTTAATAATATACTAAAAAATCTTAATAACTACCTTAATACTATAATATTCTTAGTAAAAAACTACTTTAATACTAATAAAATCTATAGTATTATTAAAAGCTTAGCTAGCTAAAAAGTATTAAAACTAAATAAACTTTTAGCTAAATACCTTAAAGTATATAGTAAGCTACTAGCTAGGACCTTTACCTACTTACTTAATATATACTACTATATTAGCTATTACCTAGCTTTATTTTAATAAGTAAAAGTTATTATTTTTTATAAGCTAAGTAAGACCTTAATAAAGTAGTAAAGAGTAAAAGCCTAGCACTTTATCTTACTTCTTAGTATTATTAATAAAGTAATAAAGGTAGTAATAATAAGTTAACTTACCTTTATAGCTAAATTAAGTAATATATTACTTAATTTATAAATAAGTAATAAAGTAAATAGGTTAATAAAGGTTATACTAAGTGTTTTAGTAGAATTAATATATATAGTATAGCACTATAGCAGTATTATATTACTACTTTAACTAAATATATTAGCAGCCTTTAATACTATTTACTATAAAAGACTAACTTATACCCTTATAGCTATTAGGATCCCTATATAAATAGTAGTATAGACTTACTTCTTTATTACTAAATATACTACTAACCTTTATTTTAATAGTAAATTTATAAGCCCCTTACTTATAACTATAAGTATACTATAGGGGTCTTTAATCTTTCCTATTCTCTTTCTACTCTATATTATCCCTTTATATATTAAGCTTTAAGTAGTATATTCTATACTTATTATAGGCTTCTTTAATAATATAAATATACTTATATATAAGTATATAGTAAAGGAGATATAGAATTACCTTAAGGCTACTTAGGTAATTTATTAAAACTAGTTCTAAGAATTAGGTCTTAAGTTTAATTTAAAGAAAAGTAAACTTATATACTTTACTAGGCAGTATACTATAATTATATTACTAGTCTAACTTAGCACTAATATAGTATAACTAATTTAATCTACCTACTTTCTTAAAGTATAGGTTTATTATAAGCTTTACTAGAAAGTATACTAAAGTTAAGTTAAGTTAAAATTAATATAGTAATAGCTTATACTTATATTGCTAGTAGCTTTAATTTAAGGATGCTTATTATATAATATATAACTCTTATATATATAGGTTATTTAAAGTATAATTATATATAGTATAAAATTATACTATACCCTTACTAAAGTTAGTAGTAAAGTTAAGGGTATAGCTAAGGCATTTATTTTTAAATAAACTAAATACTTAAGAATAGTAACTAATATATTTAAAGTAATGCTATATACCCTAGTTAAAACTAAGGTAGCTATAGCCCTAATTAACCTTTACCTTAACTATTATTTACTTTACTTTTATTAATAAATAAAAGCTAATAGGATAGCTAAGTATATTTATAGTGCTTATACTATAATAGTAGCTTAACTTAAATATAAACTAATATATTAAGGGTATAGCTACCTACTATACCTAGATAACTACCTAAACTATATACTATTTCTAAACTAACCTTATAACTACCTACTAAAGCCCTCTCTAACTAAAGCACTTACTTTAAAATAAAAGGACTACTAGTATTAAGAGTAAGCTACTATATAGGCATGCTAAACTAATATTAATTATATAGTAGTAAAGCTTAACCCTAGCTTTACTTTTACTACTAAAGTTATTTACCTTTACTTAGGCTTAACTAAGTATAAATTTATAATACTTATATAAATATATATAAAATAAATTAGATTTAATACTTTCCTCTTTAGCTAATGCGTTTTTAAAGTAAAATTACTAATATATAGCTACTAAGCTAATAATAAAAACTACTACTATATTTTACTATTTTATAAAAATTTTAATTATCTTTACTTTATTAATATAAGTATATACTTAGTATAAAACTAATATAAAGTTAAGGAGGCTTTAAAAAACAATAAGCTAGTAACTACTCTTACTAAGTAGCTTATTTTAATAGAGTATATCCCTTAGTTTTAGCTTATAAAAAGCTTATAAAATTAATAAGCTAAGGATATTAAAGATATAATACTATATAGTACCTAATGTAGTATAAGTATAGAGGTAGTAGAAAGCTATATAAATATTATAATTAGTATAGATTATTAGGATATATAACTCTTTTTTAAAGAAAAATAAATACAGTAGCTAAGAAAATAGAAAATAAGTATAATATACCTATACTAGCCCTAGGCTTATACTTCCTTAGCCCTTAGCTCCCTCTTTTTTTTCTCTACCCCCCTTCCCTTCTCCTTTATTCCCTCCTCCTCCTTTACTACTTTCTTAATATAGCCCTATATAATAATTATAGTAAGCTTATTCTATAGAATATTATTTAATTCCTTTAGTATATTAATAATATAGTAAGTCTATAGTAATAGCTTACTCTTAACTAAGGTTAAGGCTAAAGCTACTATAATACTACTACTAACCTATATTACTATATTAGTAAATAAGCCTATTTATTCTATAAGTTAAACTATTTTTTTTTAAGTAGTATTATACTCTATAGCTTAGCTATATATTAATATTATATTAATATTATAGTAAAACTATATCTTAGCTACCTTATACTTATATTAATAGACTCCCTAAAGGTATAGAGATTCTATATATTTATAACTTATTTAATAGCCTTTTAGTATAATATAATATTTAAATTTAGCTATAAAACTAATTAGCTACTGCCTAGCTACTAATATAAATAAAGAATATAATACTTATACCTAAATAAGTTTTTTTTACTTTTATATACTTAAAGTATATACTATTAATACCTACTTAACTTAGTAATAAAAGTAATATAGATTAAAAAGGGGTATTAACCTTTAGTGCTATAGTACTATTTTTTAATATTTTTAGCTTATATTAAGTAAGCTTTATAGGGCTAGGCCTATAATTAGCCTAGCTATATAAGGGTTAATAGTAGTAGTATATTAGAAAGAAACTAGTACTTACCCTAAGTATAAAAATTAATTTTATTATAAAAATAAGTAGTATCTTTAATAATACTATAGTTAATCTAGGGTAATAATAGAGTAGCACTGCTATAAAAATAGGAATAAGGGTATACTTATAATAGAAGTAATAAATAAAAAAAGAAGAAAGAAGGGAAAAGCCTAAAAATAAGGAGAAAAGAGTAAATATAGTGTTTCTTTCTCTTTCTATTATATAACTAATAGATAGCTAATAGTTAGTTTAATAATAGCTAGCTACTAGTTAGTATAATTAATACTATAGAGGTATAGAAGCTAAAGAAAGGTTTTAAGTAAAGAGGTAGTAACCTAAAGAAATTAGCTAAGGATTAATATAAAAAATAAGCTAAGCACTTAAGGTAACTTACTATAACTTATAAACCACCCCTAAGGGCAATCTATATTATTACTATACCTTTACTAACCTAGTCTAATTCCTATTTTACACTATACACTCTCCTATAATGCTAGTTAAGTTTAGCTAGCAGTGTATTACTTCTTATAATTAGAACTAGTGTAGAGCTACTATAGCTCTGCTATAGAATATAGAAAAAGGTTATATATAGGTTTTCCTCCCTATACTAGGGTTTTTCCTATATAGTTTAAGTAGCAGAGGTACTAGTATTAGGCTCATAAGCCTGACTAGTGTAATAATAATAAATAAATAAATATATAATATATAATTATACTATACTTTTACTATTATTAGTAATAAGGTATAAAGTATAGCTAAGGTATTTATTTTTAATTAAATTCAGTATTTTATAACTATAATTAATACTTTTAAAGCTATATTATAAGCTTTAATTAAACTTCATTTTAACTATTACTTACCATACTTTTATTATTAAATAAGGTTTAATAAAATAGCTAAATAAATTTATAATATTTATATTATAATAATAGCTTAACTTTAATATAAGGTAATATATTTAAGGTATAGTTATTTATTATACTTAAGTAATTATTTAAACTATAAATTATGCTTAAACTAGCTTTATAATTAATTATTAAAGCTATTATTAGCTAAAGTATTAACTTTAATATAAAAAAACTATTAATATTAAAAGAAAGCTGATATATAGGTATATTAAACTTATACTATCTATGTAATAATAAAACTTAACTTTAACTTGCTTGACCTTTATTACTAAAGTAATTTACTTCTACTTTAGCTTTATAAAGTATAAATTTATTATACTTATATAAATATATATAAAATAAATTAAACTTAATATCTTTTTTAAAGCGAATATATTTTTGTTGGAATTGCTCTTAACGGCAGAACCTCGGTGCAGGCAAAACGCCAGGTGCAGTGTGTGTGGGCGACTGGGTGGGTCTGCTACAACGATGCACGCGGTCTGATTGGCTGCACCGCTGACCACACACGTAGCTATAACACTACCTTTATCCTTACTTTATAAGCTTAGCTCTTAGCTGAAAATAATTATCAAGAATATACCCTTTTTACATTATTTTTATAATATATATATTTTAGTATTTATTTTCTCTTTCTAGATTATTCCTAATACTAATTAGTAGTTAATAATAACTATAAATTTACTAGGTTTAACTATAAAAGAAGAGATAGCTTTTAAGGTATTTAAAACCCTTATTACTATACTAAGAAAGAAAACTCTATTATAACTAGTAAAGTTTAACTTTAATAGAGAAAGCCCTTATTATTAAGTAAATACTAGTATCTATTTTATTTATTATAAAAAACTATATTTTAAAGGTAAAAAACCTTATTTAGAAATAAATAAAAGAAATACCTTTAAAGATTTAGCTATTAAAGCTATTAAAGAAATTACTATAGCTTTACTAACTTTTGATAATATTATTTAATAAAAAATATAGAAAAGAATTTATAATAATAATAAAGCACTATTAGTTATTAGTTTAATTTATTTATTAAAAACTCTTTTTTAAAGTAGCTTTACTTATTTAATAGTATAATCTTACTAAATTAGAAAAAAGCCTATAAAAACCCTAACCTTAGTAATATAATAATACTAGCCCTTAATAACTAAATTATATATATTATTAACTACTATAAGTTATAAAAGTAGACTAAAAAGGAGCTTATTAATAACTTTTAGAAAGACTTTTAAAACTAAAATATCTCTTACTTTTAGAAAATAAATATATATCTTTAAGTAGCTTTTAGGACTTTTTATAAGAAAATAGAGTTTTATTTATTAAAAGAATTTAACCTTTAATTTCTCTTTCCTTTTTTAAATTACTTAAATATATAAATTAATATCTTAAGGAAATATTCCCCTTTATTAAGGCTAAGACTTTTCTTTATTATTTAAAGCTCTTAATACCTTAGTCTTACCTATAACTAGGCTAACTATACTAGTTTATATAGAATCCTTCCTTAAATATAAGTTATTATTCTCCCTTAATAACTTTAAATATAAATAATAACTCTTATAGGCCTTATTAATAAATATCTTATCCCTTACCTTAACTAAACCCTAATTTCTCTATTTATATATTTATTAACTAATTTAGCTAATAAAGGGACTTTTTTAAGAAAACCCCTAAGACTTTCTATAAATATCTACCTAACTAGGCTTACTAGAACCTATTATATAGTAATAACTCTAGTAGGATCTTAGATAACTAAATATAATAAATCCTAGAAGAATTAATAAAAGTATATATAAAAAAGAATAAATATACTAAAAAGATATATAACTTTCTTATTTTAAAGGTAAATATCTTTAGGAATAAGTATATTTATAATAATATCCCTTTAAAAATATAGAATTATACTTTCCTAATTATATTAATAAAGAATGCTTTTATATATTATTTAAATAAGGTAGCTTATAAAAAACTCTTTTTTAATAAGCTTACTACTTATATAAAGAATAACTTTAAAACTAAAAGTAACTAATACTTTTATAGAATTAAGTAAAATACTATAATACTATAGAAAGTTATTAATAATAACCCTAATAAAACTAAGCTATAATGCTTAGATATTCTTATTAAAAACCTTAAGAAAATCTATTATAGTCTCTTTAACTCTTCTATAATTAATATATAGCTTTATTAATAACTTCTTACTTTTATTAGTAATATTCCAAAGTACTATAATACTCTTTATAGTTACTTACTAATATATAAAGGGGTTATAGGTAACCTTAAGAAATACTTTTATATTAAAGAGGCTATAACCTTTATATAATAAATAATAGAAAGTAATACCTTTTTTATAAAAACTAAAACGCTATTTATAAATAGAAAATATAAAAGAGCTATAGTAACTTAATAATTTAAAGCCTTAAATTATAAAAAACCTTTATATTTTTCCCCTTTTCTATAAAAATACTTTATTTATATTAAATAAAGGTATTAATTTATAAACTACCCTTAATATAAATAATAAAGGGTAAAAGAGAAGTAATAAAAAAGTAATAAGTATAAAAACCCTTTAACTAATAAGAAATTTATTACTTTTCTATAAGCTTTTAAAGGTCCTTTTAAGGAGAATAATAATAATAAAAGTTCTATAAATAATAATAATAATACTAAGGACTATATATAGAAATCTATAAATATATTCTTTATATTGAGAATATATAAGTAAAGGGCTAATCCCCTCTAAATTATATATATTTAATTTTTTTTAACTACTCTAACCTTATTAACTAATAATAATATTAATAAGAACCCCTTAAAGAATAATAAAATATCCTTATTTAGAATCCTTAAAGACTAGGTATTTATATATAAAATATCTAATAAGGACTTCTAAACCTTTATTATATTTAATAACTACTAATACTTTATCTTAAAAGAAAGATATACTAAAGAGGTATTTTAAGGTATTCTTTTAAATACTAATATATCTAAAAGCTTAACTATTAGTATTACTTAGGTTAAAGCCTTTATTAAATAAATACCTTACCTTTAAATTAAAAATACTTAGATATATAATATTATATTTAGTACTAGCTTAGTAACTTCCTATAGAATTCTTTAAGTTTCTATAGTTTTTAATAATATTACTTTCTATATTCTCAATATATTAACCCTATTCTTAGTCTACACCTTAAGTATAAATACAATAAGTATAAAGCTTAATAATCTTTAAAATATATTAATTTAAAGCTAAAATAAGGTTTTTATTATAAAGAAATAATAATATCTTTAATAGACTTTTAAAGCTAAAGAAGCTACTATATTCTACCTTTTTAAGACTAAAATTTATTAACTTTACTAAAAATTTAACTACCTCTTTATTAATAGGCTTACAAAGCTTTTAAAATACACTAGTAAAGAGGCTTGTATTAATTTAATATAAAAGCTTATAAAGGAATACTATTATTATTAAATAAAAAATAAAGCTTTAAACTAATTTAAGTATTTCCTTAAAAATAATATTAACTTTAACTATAAGGTTTTTATTAATATTCTTTAGATTAATAACTAGCCTATTTAATAATTTATTAATATAGCTATAGTATTCTAAGTAGCTAAATTTCTTAAGCTATAAAAGTAAAAGGCTTATAATATATAAAATAACTTTAAAGAATACTAAATTAATATATATCTTAGCCTACTTAACTAAATTATTTAAAATACTAAAAAGAATTTTATATTTATTAAATTTAAATATTTAGTATACCTTCTAGCTATTAATATAAATAAAGTTTCTATAAAAGCCTATTAAAGT
>SRPW01001429.1:0-10121 GCA_018360225.1 Claviceps pusilla
CGATCTAAGGGCAGATACGCAATGTTCAATGTGAAGGGGCTTTATACCCACCCCCAGATTCAGATTGGACTTGCATGGCATCAACCCCTCCCCTTCTCCCTGTGTGGTGATGAATGTCGCATCACGGATGATAATTTTTGAGTCTCCTTCACGTGAGGGTGCTGAGCATGGCTCGGAGAAGAGCTGGGGGAGGTCCTGTTCGAGCACCTTTTGTCAGCCACCGGACTCGGTACGGCCGACAAGAAGACGACGATGCTAAGAAGACGAAGAAGAAAAGGGAGTAAAAACAGTTGCCATGAATATTTCCGCGCGGCCGTCTTTTCTTTTCTTTTCTTTTTCTTTTATTTTTCTTTCCCTTTCTTCTCTCTCGTTTCTTCTTCATCGGTATTTTGGTACGCTGAGAGACAGCCTACCTTTCTTGTCCTTCTCGATCCTGGGAGGCTTGTGCCGGGAGACTGTGCGCTCCACCTCCTCTTCATAGACAATGAGCTCGCCGTTGGGGAGTCTCTCTGTGCGGACTACTTCTCTCTCCACCTCTCCCTTGGGCCGATGCACCAGTTGGCGCTCAAGAGCCTTGATCTCGGCCCGGATGTCTCGCCGACTTCGAGACCGCGACCGCGAACGAGGTACTAAAACAACCGTTCCGTCGTCGTAATGGTGATGATGGCGACGGCGATGGTGGTGGTGGTGGCTCGAGTCCCAGCTGCTCGATGATCGAGACGGGGATGATGATTCACGGACGATGGTCTTGTCGACGTATTCCACCGTTTCAGCAGGCGGAACCACGGTAGGAGGATAGGGCGGCGCGGGCGGCGGGTGGACAATCGTCATATGCGTCGGCGCTGGAGCGGCCTGCGTCTGGAAGATCTCTGTCCTTCGCTCTTCCACTCGCTCCTCGAGCAGGTTGCCAGCCGATGAGCGAGCATTGGCAACTTCTTGGTCCGCTAAGGCGTGTTAGGTTTATTGGTCATGGATCTAGATTTCTTTTTTTTTTTTTTCCTTTTTTTCCTTTTTTTTCTCTCCCTTCTTTTCCTTTCGTCGTTTCTCGTTTACTTTGTGAACAAACTCACCTCTGATATATTCTTCACTAAGCTTCAGCAACTCGTCAATGTTGTCTTGACCTAGTGCCTTTTGGACCACAACGGTGTTTTCCTGACAAACCAAAAAAAAAAAAAAAACGTAAGTAGGCTATTTTTTTTTTTTTTTTTCAGTAGAGTCGGATATTTCTCTTACCTCTTCGATAAAGGGATAGCCAAGGTCAATGAGGGCTCGTTTGGAGACCAGGCGCGCGGGGATCTTGGTCTTGCCCTTTTTCGGGTACTCACTGCGTACGGTTGTACCGCCGGCACTGCTCGTGGACCGACTGGTTGAGGAGCCAGAACTGCTGCGGTGTGTACGAGTTCTGGTGGCTCGGGAATCCCTACTCCGATCGCGTCTGTCGCGTTCTCTGATAATCTCCCGCTCCCGCACTCTTTCGGGCACATGTCTGAAATCGTCATCCGGATGGTAGTCGGGCTCCGAAGGGCGATAATCGTCGTAGAGGCGATCCTCGCGACGTCCGGGAGGGGGCAGGCCGCGGGCCTTGGGCAGCGGAATGGGCATGTAAGGCGGGACATGATGGCCATCATCTCGGTAGATGTCGTCACGTCGAGCCGGGGGCGGGTACTCTTCACGTCGGTCGAATACAGACCGATGGGGACGGCGGTCAAAGGTGTCAAGCGACGACTGCCGTCGCAAGAAGGCTGGTCGGCGAGGCGAGGAGGAGTCGCGGTAATAGTCCCGGTCCCTCTCCTTCTCCATGACTACTCGACGACCAGAGGCGGGCTGGCGAGCAGGCTCCCGTCCCGGGTCATATCGCGGTCCATCGTCGTAATACCGCCGGTCGCGCACCGCGTCGTCGTCGTCGTCGTCGTAGTAGCGACGGCGGTTGAAACGTTCCTCGGAATGGTCTCGCGCGCGACTACCCTTGGTGTATCGTCCATCGTCATCATACCGGCTGCGCCCGTAGGCGAGGTCGCGCTCCCAGCGGTCGCTTCCCATTGTGGCGGACGGCGGGCGTGGGCGGTGGGCGGTGGGCGGTGTGTGGCGCAGGCGCAAGGCGCAGATGAGGGGGAGTGTTGATGTAACTCGGGGTGACTTGAAAAGATGTTGCGAATGATTATAATGTGGACCGGTCGCTCGGAGCGTGGTAGCGGCGTTGAAATGGGAAAACCACTGCAGTAGAGAGGGCGGAAAAGGGCGAGCGAGTGAGTCAGCGAGGGAAATGAATGTCTGGGAAGAAAAGGACGTTTTGGATGGCGTTTGCAGGAAGCAAGAAGCAAAGGATAAAGACGGCGGCCAGACAGAAAAAAAGGCGAGACGAAAAGGACAGGATCGGTCCAAGCAGCAGGTCGGGACTCGGGAGGCCAGGTTAGGGCGGGCGGAGAGATGACGTTTGACGGTTCGAGCCCCGCTCCAGAGAAGCAGGAGAGCAGGAGAGCAGGAGAGCAGGAGCTGTAGGGCTGCGCTTGTGCTGCTGGCTGCCGTCTACACTTGTCTAGACCGGCCTGCCCTCACTGGCCTGTCCTCACTGGCCTGTGGCCGCACGATGGCTGTCCAATGGCTGTCCAATGGCGGGGTGATTGGGTGGCGGGATGGCTGGGTGGCTAGGTGGGGCCAATTGTTCCAGGTTTTCCACCCGCAAGATGGGGCAGCAGCCACAGGTTCAATACGACTTCTCTGATGGCTCCAGGTGTCAGCCAGCTGCCAAGTGACGGCTTTGCATGTCCAAGAAAGAGGGGGCTGTCGCACCTTGAACATGGTCATTCTTAAGTATGTATGTGCTCGGTCACCATTCGTCACGTCATGGCAGAGAAGGGCGGCGAGAGGAGGCTGGGGCTGACCAGTTGGGCAGTTGCCAATTGGCGGTTGGGCTGAGTCTCGAGGCCCGAGGTGGATCCCCTCCGGTCCGGTATCTGGTACGTACCAGGATGCATAATAACATGAAATTCCAGGCAGGTTGGATTGATGTTATGCACGCTCTGCCATAAAGGACATGGCCGTCCCCCATTTCACCATCTCTGGCATCAACCCAACCCCACCGTTGCACTGGACGGCAACATTGCATGTATACATTGTGTGCAAAGGTATTTGCATACCATTCATTCATTGCAACAGGTGCTTTCTGCTTTCTTTCCACGTCCAGAGTGGCTTCTCCAGCTTCGTCGGCGCGGCCCTTCCCAAGTTCCCAGTTCCCAGTTCCCAGTTCCCACACCACAAACCCGAGCGCCACCTTCTTTTGGCATGATTGGCGCGTTGAAGGCGTCAGTCAGCCTCGCGTCCTGAATGGGCCTATTTGGCCCAGATCCCGGCGCCGGGTCTTTGGCTAATTTTCACTATGTGTACCGACTACCAAGCAGTACTTTAGGTATCAACGGTACAGATCTCAATGTACATCAACTAGGAGGTATCTAGTAGGTACTCAGTACCTACACTGATACCAGACTACCTACGCGCCAAGTACATCATGTTGGGTGCGAATCGACAATCAGGCTGCCTGCAGACCAAAGCCGATCGGGCTTTTACCCTGCAGAACGCGAGAAGCAGGAGATGATGAACCCCATGTCTTGGTTAAAATCCGTGAGGTGGACGGTCGACGACGTAATCGACCAGAAACTCAGACACTTTTCCTCTCATTTTCCGCTGTCGCCCTTTCGTCCCCGAGCACTTTCGCGTCGGCATCCAATGGAAAGCAAAGTCTGTCTCCAGTCAGCTTGCTTCGAGTTCATGAACCGGTTCGCCCGTCAGATTCTTCACAATCACATGCTCCATTTGCTTCCATGGTGTGCGGCACCGGGCACACGGCACACGGCACACGTGTGATTTGCACACTCGTGATTTGGCAGCAAGTCCATCAACAGTTGTCTGTCTGTTCTTATCCGCTTCTAGCCGCCGATCGGGTCGCCAGCCTTGCTGCTCCGGGACTCGGGGGTTGCGTTGAAGCTTGTTGGGATTCTCGATGCCGATGCTCTGGGAGTTATAAAGCTGCTTCTCCAATGACTCCAGTCAGCATAGACTCCGCTTATTCTTTCCAGAAAACCAACCGGGTTGCTTGAGGAGCGCATGAAAGGCTTCTTAAGGCAAGGGGGCAGTGAATCAAGAGATCGCAAAGCATCATCGTCCGTCATCATCAAACGCAGAAATAAGCAACGTGTCTGGTATGACAGCGAGCGGACTATTCTTGGCCGAGTCCATTCCTATCTCTCACTGTCTATGGAAATCACCTGATGGCAATGTCTCGCCCTCTCGCGACTCTTTTTTTTTTTTTTTTTCACATTTAGTTTTCTCAACCCATCTTCATCACTCAGTCTCGACTCCTGACTCCTGGGCTTTTAACTACCAGCGTCCCTCATGGGCAAAACCTGACATACCATCATCACCAGCCTTATACTAAATCTACACCATCTTACCGTCTGGCTACATGGGTTTCGAGCGCTTCGCACTCCCGGCTCGCGTCATTGCCGCTGCACTGGGTCTCATTGCCATCTTCCTGACCTGCCACCTATCTACCAACCAAGCCCGTGCCGCAAGTCTAGTCAGACTGACCGGCCGTTCCGTCTCGAGCCCCGTCTCGAGCCTCATCGCCAGCCCCATTAGCAACCTCCATGTATCGCTGAAGCAGACGAGCTCTTTCCCGCTGGCCTTCCAGGCCATTGTCACCAACAACAACAGCTCCCCTGTCACCGTCGTGTCGTACGACTCCCCCCTCGACAGTATGGCTCCGAAGCTGGGTCTGCTATGCATCAAACTCGAGACCAGCCCTTCCCCTCTCCGTCTGCCCGTCTTCCAGGCCCGTCGCATATGGCCGCCGCCGCCAGAAGCTCTCGTCACCATTGCCCCTGGGGAGAGTGTCGTCAATGATTTGACGATAAGCGGGCCGGGCCTCGATCGGAAAATGCTCGAGTCGGCCTCCACGGCGTCCGTGACCCTGAGAGGGAATTGGCATGCCGTTTGGACAACGGAGGAGGGCGACGTGGAGATGGTTGACTTGGGAAGTATGGTACCTGATCCTCGTGTGTACAGTGGCCCTTTTGCCTCTTCTTTAAATATCAGTATTGCTTGAGTGTCGTCGAGTGGACCGCCCGAGGTCCACCAGAGTGGTTTCATGCATGTTTTGATATTTGTGTGGTGATGCAACGGCAATGGCTCGAAGTCAGTATGAACGGAAAGAAACAAGGGGCAAGACAAACTTGGAAAACAGTCGGAAAAAAAAAATTAGATAAAGAAACATGAAAACGATGCGCCAAGGGATATTCCCGGCGCAACCAAGACCTTTTTTTGTCTCTCACGAGGCAGCACCACCCAACACCGTGTCTTTGCAATTTGTCTTTTTTTTTTTTTTATTTAACCCTTTACTTTATTCTAGTCTATTATTTTCTGTTCTTTTCTGTTCTTTTTTCCTTTTTCTTTTCTTTTTCTTTTTCTTTCTTTCCTTTCCTTTCCTTTTCTTTTCTTTACTTAATTCATTTTTTTTTTCGTTCATCTCGTCATCCACTTTGACTGTGGCGGCGGACAAGAGCCGCGCAACGTCCAACCAAACACCTTCCTTCCCCTTGACCCCCTTTTTTAGCCACAAGGAACGAGCTTGTTCGTCGCTGCGCTAAACGCTAAACAGGCAGTCGAGGACCAGGGCTCCTTCCTTCTTAGCCCCACTGTGACCAATCGCGCTGAACGTCCGCAGAAAATGTACTCGCAGTCTCGAACCAATCCACTCTTAGCTCAAGCTCCTAGTTCATCAACCATACTGCCTCACAATTCCAAGCTTCTAAAAAAGAAAAGCCCTCTTTCGACAACGGTCGCCGCGGTCAATCCCTTGGCGACTGGCTCTCTTCCGTTCCTGGAGTCCCTTAACGTGGCTTCGTACGACGCGCGCGCGACCAGACATCTCATCAACCCCCCCGACTTCCACCCGAGCAGCCGCCAACATTTCAAGCCACCCAACCGTGTTGCTGTCTTCAAGCCGCAGCTCGAGGCACGACTTTTTCGATTCGACCAGAGTCCCCTCGAAATATATATAGTTTCAAACTTTGATGGACAACCCCAGAGATCGCCCCAGCGGCATTCCCCGCTTATCCCGACTACCTGTTCCTCGCTCAAGCATCCCCAGACCCGCGGCCGCGACGTCCACGAACCCCTCACTTCGCACAAGACCTTCGAGGGACGGCTTCGGTGGTGGAGAATTGAACTCGCCCAAAATTCGAACTGCTGCATCTCGAGATCCTCTACGCGCCAGCATCAGCGGTACCCACGGCCTCGGCAATCACGAGAGCCCTCTCGAAACCGTTTCACCGCGTGGTCAGCTGCGCCCGGATGAACGGCGCGATGCAGCAGCAGCAAAGGTCAGGGTACACTCCATTACGAATCGAAAATCAAGTGTGCCACACTTTCAAGAAAGATCCCTTGCTACCGTTACGCAACCCGAGGTAGATCCGGCCGCCAGTTCTGATCTCTGCGAAGAGGATCCCTTTGAAAGCTCACACACACCAGCTCGCACGGCCCAGAGCCCCAAATCGTGGCCTCTTGCTTCTCCCGAAAAGGGAGACCATGTAGAAAATGACGACCTGCTCACTCCTCTTCGGACGTCCAGTGCACGCAAACTCTCATCCCAGCCTTCATTGACAGAGCGGACCATGGAAACTCTTGCTCAGATTCCTTCCTCGCCAGCTTTCAATAAAAAATCCTCCACCTTCTTCGACCAGGCGCAACCCACATCCCGTGCCGAGCTCGAAATCTCCCGACCGGGGTCTAGTCACATCTCGGACGGACATGGACATGGACTTGGCCAACCTCTACCTAGGCAAAGCAGCCGGCCTGGATCAAGTGCAGGAGGTCAAGACGGCCCCAGCACACCAAACTTTCGTGCTTCGGGTTTGTCGCTCAGAAGGAGCCTAACGACAATGAGCGCAACGCCTCAAAGGACAACTTCGATTGGACTGGTCAACGCACCTCAGTCAAAGACTGCACTGAACCAAAGGCCGGTCACGTCTGCTGCGAAGCGAGCTCCTTCAGGTATCCTGCCTGGGCTAGATATCTCAAGGAGCCCAAGTCCAAATCCAAATCCAAATCAGAAGTCGGATGGGAGAGTCTCTCTCAAGTCCAGTCCCCAAAGCATAAGCGGATCATTTGTCAAGCCTCGCTCCCCGGGCCAAGCAATATCCAGGAAGCCATCGTTGCCTGCCATGACAGGTCTTGCTGGATCAACCGACGGCATGTCTGCGGCAGAGACAGGATGGGACGGCTCTATCCCGCGCGCACAAAGTCCGGCAGCTCTCAGTGCGAATCAGCCTCCAACACTGACGAATCGTAAATCCTCAGCGGCATTACGAGAGCAAATTGCCAAAGCAAAAGCTGCGAAACGAGCCGCGGCAAAGCAGATATCAGTCACTCCAGCCTCTGCCGCTCAAGACGAAGGACATACCGTGTTCAATGGTGAATTCCATACCGCCATTGAACACGAAGACCCCTTTAACCTGCGCAAGGGAGAAAAGCCCGGCTCAAAGGTGCTCCAACAGAGGATTGCCTCCGCCCGTACATCGGGAAGACTCAACATCGCCGCCCTAGGGTTGAAGGACATTCCGCCTGAAGTCATGAACATGTACAGCTTGGAGAGCATCGGTGGACACGGGGCCAGCTGGGCTGAGAGTGTGGATCTGACAAGACTTGTCGCCGCGGACAATGAAATTGAGCAGCTTGGCGATGACATATTTCCTGACAAGAGCCTAGACTCGTTCGAGGACAACAGCGGCTACGACGAAGACGAACAGGGTAACATATTTGGCGGCCTGGAGACGCTTGATCTGCATGGCAATTTACTGTCAGCTGTGCCGCTGGGTTTTCGTAGACTGGCCCACCTCACCTCACTCAACCTTGTAAGTGCGATTTTTTGGCCACGGAAATATCAAGCTTTTTTTTTTTTTTTTTTTTTTTTTTTTTTTTTTTTTTTTTTTTTTTTTTTTTTTTTTTTTTTTTCGATTAATCTTCGTCGTCTAATGGTTTCAACGTAGTCGTCCAACAAGCTCGGAAATGATAGCCTCGCAACCATTTCGCAGATCACATCGCTTCGCGATCTCAAGCTCTCCAAAAACCTGTTGTCTGGCCCGTTGGACCCCGCGTTGCTAAATCTTGGTGCTTTGGAGATGATGGATCTTCATGGAAACAACATCACGGCACTGCCGCCTCACATGGAGACAATGTCCCGCTTGCGAATCATGAACATGAACGAAAATAGGCTGGAAATGATTCCCTTTGATAGCTTATGCAAACTCCCGTTGACGGAGTTGTATGTACGGAAAAACAGACTCACAGGAGTGCTCATTCAGCAACCCATTGAAGCTCTTCCATCTCTACAAATACTCGACGCATCAGCAAATCACTTGACGCATCTGATGCCCGAAGACAGAAAAATCAGTCTTCCTGCCGTCCACTCAGTTTCTCTTTCTGTCAATAGGTTACAAAGTTTGCCCGACATGGTGTCATGGACAAGCTTGCTTACCTTAAGCCTGGACGAAAATCACATCGCGCGCATTCCTGAGAGCTTCACGTCGCTCCAGAAGCTTCGCCATGCGGATTTTTCGAGCAACGATATCAGTCTCATCCCTCCCGAGATTGCACGGATGCAAGGCCTGACCTTGATCCGATTGACTGGCAATCCGCTGCGAGACCGCAAGCTGATCTCAGCGTCTACAGATGAGTTGAAGGAGATTTTGGCAGCACGGCTCGAACCTCCTCCGCCCTATCAGGAGCCCAACAACTCAACAACAATGGCTCCATATGGGCGCAACGTCCGGGAAGTCGACGGCAAACTCCAAAAAGCCCCTGAGATTTCCCCGGCCGTCGTACGCGACGATGACCCTCGATCAGATGCGGAGGATGACTTTGCGACGCCGCCAACGTCTGCACCGCACACGCCGACGCGGCCGCGGTCGGAAACTGTCGTCAAAGATGTGTGGTTCGTCAAGCCTGGAGGACTGTTGGACCTCTCGAGATGCGACATGGTCAACTTGAATCCTCGGACCTGCTCCACCGTTGCCGCTCAAAATCAAGTGCGTCAGATTCAGCTTCACCACAACCCGATTTCTGCGATTCCAGTGCCACTCGCTGCGTTTGGGTCAACGTTGTCGTTCCTATCGCTGGCGCACGCTCAGCTAGCGGGCGATTCGTATCTCACCGAATCACTGGAGCTGCCAGCTCTGCGGGAACTGAGCATCGCGTCGAACCAAGTGACCACTCTAGACCCGCTGAGGCAGTTTCTGAAGGCCCCAATGCTGGAAAAAGTCGATGTCTCGCTCAACCGCCTCGCTATGCTTCCAGCAGAGTTGAAACAAGCCTTTCCGCAGTTGTCTGTTCTCTTGGCGCCCAGCAATCAACTGACCCAACTGGAACCTGACTCCGTCAGGGGTCTCCGGATCGTGGATGCCTCAAGCAATGAAATCGGTCATCTCAATCCACGTTTAGGCCTTCTTGGAGGCGTGGGAGGCTTGCAGAGGCTCGATGTGGCTGGTAATCGATTCAAAGTGCCCAGATGGAGTATTTTGCAGCAGGGAACAGAGGCGACTCTGCGATGGTTGCGAGGGCGACTGCCCGCCGAAGAAATGGCGGCTTGGAGATTAGCGAATGAAGAGGAGATTGATGATGATGTAGACTAGGCACGCGGAGATGGATGTACTTGACGTTGCCGCCATGTTTCTACCTTTCCAATTTGGATGACCAAGACCTAGTTCCGCACTCATCTTTGTCGAGAACAAGAGTGCATACACAAGTGCATACATAAGTACATACATAAGTACATCCCCACCCCTTCTGCATAATACCCAAGAACAAACAACGCATTGGTCAATGAAACCTGGGGGATCTGAGGTTCACGCTGTGTCTCTGCCTACGACTGCTTTTTAAGCAGTGACGACCAAACTAGAGGTCGCTACCATGCGATATGTCAAAGCAAGAAGTAAGTGCGCACTGGTTGCTATTTCTGTTTTCAGGTTTAAATGAAGGAGGGTGGGTGATGAAAGACGCTCCAGGGAGAAGGAAAGCTCGGAATGGAAGAGGCCAGACCGATTGCGTCTGTTGATTCTCCCCCCCCCCCC
>SRPW01001430.1:0-10115 GCA_018360225.1 Claviceps pusilla
AAAAGAAAAAAAAAAAAAGAAAGAACGATGAAATTAGTGCCCCACTGCCGAAAAATTGGACAAGCCTTGGTGACTTTTCCAGTGATGAAAATGTGGGTGAGTACAAACGTATGGCCGGCCATTGGCATCAAAGAGTGATTCAATTTCCAGGCCCTCGGCGACGCAGAATGCGCGGCACTTTTGTATTGCTGTGAGGATGTGGATACGATTGATGGGTAGACGAGTGAGGGAGGGAGGGAGGGAGGGTGGGAGTGAGTGTGAGAGTGAATGTATGAATGTAGGGTGAGAGTGAATGTAGTGAGAGTAAATGCGAGTGAGTGTGAGTGAGTGAATCAGAAAGGAAACAGACGAGCGAGCCAATGAGTGGACCGCTTTCCAACATCTGTCGGCCGTCGGTCGGCTGTCGCATGCGAGGGATTGATGCACAACCACGAGCAGGTCCACGTCGCCAAGTCATGGAGAGTGAATTAAAAAAAAAAAAAAAAAAAAAAAAAAAAAAAAGCACTCCCATGGCTCACGTCCACCCCTTCACTGCCTCTTGACAAAACACAAACGGGTCTGTGCGTCCTGTTTGTCCATGGTCGACTCTCTTCTTCTTGTTCGTCTCCACTCGTCAGGATGCAAGGGTTTCTCAAGGACTCCAAGAGTCAACACATGCCGCATGCCACATACCACATACCACGACGCGTCCCGAATGCCAGACCAGACGTCAAGGCCAGATAGATGCCGGATGAGCGACGCAGACTGCCAGACTCACTGCTCCCGAATCCGCTCGTCGTGGACCAGATCCCGTTCGCTCCAAACGCCCGCCCAAAGGCTTCCTTCCATCACGGCGGTGCAAACGCGCATCCACGCCGTCCAGCCTTCCTTTCCCTTTTCCTTTCCTATATGATATCCCGACGCCTCGCCCAGCCTCCCGACGCCGAGATGCACACACGCTTCGAATTCAGAGCCGGGCCCTCCATTGCCATCCCCTCCATCTCCAAGCACAGCCTCGAGCCTCCCAGCTCCACGCCCTCCGACTCCGCCCCCTTTGTGTTTGGCTTGCAAAAGATGTCCATCCAGGATGACTCGGACGATGTACGCAAGAAACTGCGTCTCCTTCGTCTACAATCCCAGGATCTCGACGACCGTGAAATCGTAAACACGCCGATCTTCACCGAGGCCGTGAGACGGCACATTGACGGCCACCACACACCGGACAAGCTCATCTTTTCCCAACACGGTCTCCTGGGCGGCGAAGTGGCCAAGCTCAGACAGCTCAGCAGCAGCGGCAGCTTCAGGTTCGGCCACGACGACATGGACATCCGTCCCGAGGACGCCCCCTTCTTGCACTACAACGTGACGGCGCCCTCGAGCACCTTTATCTGCGGGAGCCAGGGGTCCGGCAAGAGCCACACCCTGAGCTGTCTCCTGGAGAACTGTCTGCTGGCATCGGACGCGAACACCCTCCCTAAACCCCTCACCGGCATCGTCTTTCATTATGATGGCTTTTCGTCGGATGCAAACGGTCAGCCGTGTGAGGCGGCGCATCTGTCGTCGAGTCCCGACGTGAGTGTACGGGTCTTGTGTGCTCCGACGAATGTTGGACAAATCAAGGTGTGTTTTTGTGTTAGGGATTTTCTTTTTCTTTTTCTTTTCTTTTTCTTATTAAACCAAAGACCAAAGAAAATAAAAGACAAAAACAAACATCAAAATATCGCGTACACAATCGGCTCATGCTCACCATATTCACAGTCCACCTACGCACACCTCAAAAACGTCCAGGTCCAGGAGCTCCGCCTCAGCCAGCGCAACCTCAACACCCGCCGCATGCTGGACCTCATGGCCGTCAGCTCCATCCAGGGCGGCGGCATGCCGCTCTATTTCCACGTCCTGACGCGCATCCTCAAGGAGATGCGCATCAAGCAGCAGCAGACGGGCGGCCACTTTGACTACCGCGCCTTCAAGCAGGCGCTCAAGGACGAGAAGTTCAGCAGAGACCAGAACGGGCCCCTGGAGCAGCGGCTCGAGACGCTCGAGAGCTTCTTGGCGCCAGAGCATGTTGCCGCGAAGCCTGTCAGTTCCAGGCATGGATGGGTTGTGCCCGCGAAGGACACGGCGACGAAGTGGGAGGGCGAGGTGAGTTGTCAAGGAAGCGGCAAAAAAAGTGAAAGAAAGAGAGAGACAAAAGAGAGAGAAAAGAGAGAGAAAGAAGAGAAAAGAAGAGAAAAGAACAGAAAAAAAAAAAGAAAAAAAAAAAAGAAAACAGAACAGATAATAGCATCATCCTCACACGATAAACCCACAAACTGACCTACAAACCCCCAGCCCGGCCAACTGACCATTGTCGACCTCTCCTGTCCCTGCGTCACAGCCGAGTCCGCCTGCGCGCTCTTCAACATCTGCTTGAGCCTCTTCCTCGAGCAAAACTCCAAGACGGGCCGCGTCGTCGCCCTCGACGAGGCACACAAGTACATGACCGACAGTGCCGAGAGCCAGGCCCTCACCGAGTCCCTCCTGGCCACCATCCGCCTGCAGCGTCACTTGGGCGCGCGCGTCATCATCGCCACGCAGGAACCCACCATCTCGCCCAAGCTGCTCGATCTGTGCTCCGTCACCATTGTACACAGATTCACCTCCCCAGACTGGCTGCAGAGCCTGAAGAAGCACCTCGCCGCCGCCGCGCAGCCCGGCCTGATTTCGTCTTCGTCCTCGTCGTGTCCCTCCTCCTCCTCCTCCTCCTCGTCCCACTCCTCCGAGCAGGACGCTCAGCGGCCCAACAGCCCGGATACGCTGACAGAGCTATTCGCCCGCATCGTAGCCCTGCGCCAGGGCGAGGCCCTCTTGTTTTGCCCGAGCGCCATAGTGGGTGTCCTGCGGGCGGTGCAAGATGCCAACGGGGCGGATCCCCCCCAGGACGGGTTCGCAGACTGGGCCAAGTCGCAGAATCAGAAGGGCGCTCTGGAGGGCGGCGGCCGAGGTCTTCTTCTGGATGACGGGTCTGGGAACCGTCTTGTTCGGCTGGGGTGTGGCGTGATGCATGTCCGCGTGCGAGAACGGGTTACCGAGGACGGAGGCAGGAGCATCATGGCTGGATGAGGATAAAGAGGAACGTGGCTGTGATTTTCGCCCAGCCCTTTTTTTGTTTCGCTGCTCTTTACTTCATCCCCTTTCTTCTTTCTTTTCCTTTTCTTCCTTTCTCTTCTTTCTTTTTCTTTTCTTTCTTCTTCTTTTCCTTCTTTTCCTTTTCCTCCTCCTTATTATATAAGATCTTTTTTTCTCAACTTCCTGTTTTATATGAAATCTTCCTTTCAAGCAAAAGCATCGAGCATATATACCCCCTTCTGACCCCCTATAAAATCTTCACCCGGAAACCCAGTCAAAAAAAAAAAATCGGCTGGGTCAACACAACGGCACGAAAAACACAGCAGGCATGCAGACCAGACGCCTGCCGCTTTTGGTCATTGGCGTCGAGAAATAAAAGGTTTGGCGGGTGGCATCCATGGCATGGTATGCCACGATGGGAGGCAGTTTGCCCAGGGCAAAAAGAGGATGTTAGATGTTACCTGTTGCCCACTGAGAAGTCGATGGACTTTGCACGCTCGTGGTATCTTGTCAAGGCGGTGGACTGTTCGCGCCGTCTGAGAGACGATTCGTCTTGGCTCCAGGATTTATGCTGCTCTGTTGGAAAGGTATCTGCGCTGCGGATCATATCATGTTCATCTACTGTAGGTATTTTGTACCATGTAGCCAAGTCTATCGGCACAAGGCACGGCCAACTCAACCGAGCCCTGGTTACCTGTGGCTGTCCCAACGACCCATCCCAGGTCCTGTCTTACATGCCCTGTTGCAGTCCAGTCGAGTCCGCCGTTTTAAGGACGTTTCCACGCGAACCTCACAAGATAACTTGAACCATACCTACATTTGACCACGTCACCGTGACTGTGTGTTGCTTACCTCATGCCTCTGTGGCGCATCGGTCTAAGCATGCTGAAAATGCCAGTCACGAACATGCCAGGGCGAATGACTCCTCGTCCACACGCCTGGTTTGGTGGCTGCGTCCGAACAGGCCTGTCTGTTCAACGTGAAAGGCAGACGTGATAGATGAACATATATTCGGCTTACGCGGACCATGAAAGCTTACTAGAGCTCTATGCCAGCCGACTTCGTCGTCATTCTAGGCCCAGGGACAGCGTCGAATGCCCTAGTCCCGGCTTCTTCGCGATGTATATTCCCTTTCCACGGCGCATCTATTTACATAGCAAAAGGCACTGCCCAATTCTCATGCTTTAATCTTTCTGAATCCTATACTCCTACGAGGAAGAACTCTATTTAGTTTACTGCATCTTATGGCTGCCCCAATGCATCGACATCATCGAGGCAGGCAAAGCGTCGGACCCCTCAAGCCGAGATAGATCCTCTTCTGATACTATATTTATTTTTCCCCCCCTTTTCACCACCTTCGTTTCCAGTGTTCTCTCTTTTCAGCAGCTTCTTCTTGGCAAGCTGTTTTAATTTTCTTTTTCGTCACATTCTTTCCAAGCGGTGATTCTTTCTAAGCTGTTTTGATTTTTTCCTGCTTTACAACCGTCATTTACTGGCTGTTATTTCTTCTGGTTATTAGGTTCTTGTTTATTATTTTTCTTGTAAGCTGGTTCCCACCTTTTCTTATCACCTTTTAAGCTGTTTTATCTTACCTCTTTATCACCTTCCTTAGCTGTCTTCCCCTCTCTTTGTTAGCTTCTTCTTTATAAGCTGGTTCCCCCCCTTCTTATACGCCTCTTCTTCGCACGCTGTTCCCCCCCTTCTTTTTCATCACCTTCTTTATAGGCCGTTTTTTCTCTTTTCATCAGCTTCTTCGCTAGCTGCCAGTGTTTTCGTTTAACCCCAACCCCCCCCCCCCTCTCTTTTATAGGTTCTCCTTTCCGAATCTCTTGCCGAATAGCTTCTGTTGGTTTTATTTAAAATAGAAACAGCAGCCCTTCTCGCGCGTTCCCTCCGCTTTTGCACCAGGCCGGTGACGCAAAACGCAGACAAAGCTTCGTCTTCCCTGACCAGGAACGTGGCCGTCGTGGATACGGTGACTGTGTGTAAGCATAAAGACCACTCTATAATAAGACCGCTCTATAATAAGACCACCCCATCGTAAGACCACTCCATGACAAAGACCATTCCGTAATAAACATTAAGCACCCTTCAGTGGCAAGCACCATGCCAAGAATAAACCCCCATGCCCTGCAGAAAATTGTTCCCGCCGAGAAAGCCGAATTCACGCCCAAACGTGGACCATGGCGCATCTATGTGGAATCAATGACCCTGTTCCCTGCTGCTGGTGCTTAGTTTAGAGGTCCTCGCTCCTCGCTCTTTATTGCGTGGAAGTTTCTATTCAACATAGAACCTTTTTCTCTCGCTAATTTTTCTTTTTTTTTTCTTTCTCTCTTTCTTTTTTTCTTTTTTTTCTCTCTTTCTCTCTTTCTTTTTTTCTTTTTTTTATTCTTTTTTTATTCTTTTTCTCTCTCTTTCTTTTTCTTTTCTTTTTTTTTTTTTTTCTCTTTTTTTCTTTTTCTCTCTTTCTCTTTTTCTCTCTCTCTCTTAATTTCTCTTTTTTCTTTCTTTTTTCTTTCTTTATTTTTTTTAATATTATATTATACTACTATAATAATACTTTTAATTCAGAGTAGTAGTCTTCAATATAAATTCAATACATACTTCTCCATTTCTCTATATCCTCTTTCCTTTTGTCCTCTTTTCCTTTTTACCAACCTCATCGTATATACTCCATCCAACGAGATCTCACCCGACTTCAATCCCCCCCATTGTAGTAGAAAACAGATCAAAAAAAGAAAAAAAGAAAATAAAAAGAAAATAAAAGAGGTCAAGGACACTCCCACGATACAAAACAAATCATCGCCGCGTGCCTCAGCTCTCGACACCGAGGTTTCAGCCTGTTGTCTTGATCGAGCTCCATGTCGCCTTTCGCCTCGTCCTACCACATGTCAAGAGAATTAGGGCCCGATACATTGTCCGGAAAGTATGAATCCTGTAACGGGTGTGTCGGCGCAGCGTCTACGGGTAGGCCTCTGGAAATGCATTCGCCCTACGCGGTCCAATTTCGTGGCCGAGGAGTTCTTCAAGCCGTACTTTCAAGCATAAATAACATGTATACAATAATGAAAGCCCCTGGAGGCCGTGCCACCAAAGAAGCGCAGCAGACTCACGCGCAGACCTGATTCACTGTTTCTCGGGACGTTGCTTCAAGTGTCGCCAGGACAACAGGACACAAAGTAAAAAAGATTCTGTCCAAAACTGCGCAGGTGGAGTAGCGGAGACATTGTGAGTGCGAAAAATGCAATGCTGCCGCGCTATCGCAGATTTTGAAGCAATCACGTTACAGAGGCTTGCGCTTAAGCGACTCAACTAAGCCGATGACGAGAGTGGTGTGGACGTTGGATATCGGAGAGTGCCATTGATGGATGATGGCCTGCCTTGTGTCGACTGTATTGCTGGCAAGACTGGACGGTCGGCGGCAGCAGAACTCGGGATGAACGCTTGTGCGATCTCCAAGATAGATAGATAGATGCAGCAAGACGAGGGTAGCATTTTCTTCTTCTTTCTTTCTCTCTCTTTCTCCGCTTTTCTGTTCTTGCTTTTCATTTTCTTCTTTCCTTTTCGTCCCCTTCCCCCCCTCCCTTCTTTCTTCCGTTCTGTTTCTAAACCCCGCCCAGCCAGATCGTCCGGTCCGGGTCTCGGAAACACTCAAATCTGAGACTTACCGAAACAAACACTAATGTACACGACCCTGCATGACAGGCTGGATGCCGACAATTCCAACCAAACGGCCGTGGCAACCCGAGTCCGCTGTGCCCCGCCGGCGAATCCAGAGCCAGTGAGAATAAAAATCGAGGTGTTGGTCGACTATTTTAGAATGAGAAACCAGACATACATATAAACATACATGGATTCCTTTAATCATAAGAATGCGTCTGACGTAGTTTTGACCTCATTCTGGCATACAATCTCCATCAGCAAGGTAAGCAGATAAGGCAGCGGTGTGATGGCTCGCCAATGGCATTGTCCAAGGTCTCTTGGACGACGAGCTGTCGGGGGGGTGGTTCCCAACATTTCTCACCAGATGATATTCTTCAACGTGACTCTCCTCGTGCCGCCCCGGTAGCTGCAGTTGTCAAGTCGAGATGTGCGTGTGTCGGATGTTTCTTTTGTCTTGTGACTCTTTCAGAGACAAGACGTCATGGTTGATCACAAGTTTTGATCCGTGGGTGTTGAAAAACATGTTTCTATGAATGCGAGCAGGACAAATAAGACGGAGGGACTCGGGCAAAAATGCCATGGATCACAAAAAAAAGAATGAATGAATGAATGAGTGAGTGAATGAAAGAAAACATCGGTGTGTCTGTGTTCAGATGCCATCATTCGAGCGCCGCGCGAGGTACCACGGAGATAGCTCCTCTTGGCCGGGAAACAGACGAAAGGGATTCCAAATCTCAAGTCTATTTTTAATACCGACGAGAAGGGTGCGGTGTGCACTTTGATCGTGTTGCATGGTGAGGGTGGGGGGCGTAACAATGTTCAATATTTCTAATGCACTCACGCCACCGCATCAGAGGTGAGGGGAAGCACAGACGGGAGAGGAGGGGAACAAAGACGAACACGGTTCTTTTGTCTTGTGCCAGCCTGCAAAGAAGCAGAATGAACGCACGCTCAAGTCGCACGGACAAGTCGCACGAGACCGCAAGGGAGGGGGGGGGGGGGGGGGTAAAAGAGGAAGGGTTCCCTGTGCGGTGAGAGAAAGAAGCAGAGACATCACACAGTATGCAAGTCATACACGGCGTGCAATGGAGAAGAACCGAAAGATGCGCAAAACGATACGGGGAGCGCGATGTGGCTGGTGGTGACACGAAAACTTTGCAAGGGTATCATGGTCTGCCTGCTTCACCGATGGACGAGCGAGTGAGTGAGGTTGGGTGTTTTGAGGTTGGATGCTCTGCGGGTGTTCCGAAGGTGGGTGTCCCGAGGTTGGGATGTTCTAGACAAGTCAGCATGACGGTTGGAGGCCGAGCGGTCAGCTCATTCCACGATTGATGTGCCAACTTGGCAAGCAGAAAAGGACAAGAAGAAAAGAAAAGAAAAGAAAAAGAAGGGCAGGGCAGGGCAGGGCCGGCCGGGCAGGGCGCAAGCAAGAATACGAGCTGGCTGTGCTCTGCACTCTGCATCTGATGATGGCATGTGTCTTGGCTTTCTCTCTCTCTCTCTCTTGTCTCTTCGTTTCTTTACCATAGCAACGTTGCTTCGGTTTCTCTTTTCTCTCTTCTTTCTCCGTTCGTCTCCGCATCCGGCTTGGACAAGGAAAGAGGAGGATGTCTCGGGCCGCGACAAGGGGCATTGCATGACCAAAAGGTTAAGCATGTATGTATGTAGGCATGCACCTTGTAGGTATTGGCTGATCGTCGTCTGCTATTCTTAGATGCCAAGGGAAAGAAAAGAACAGAACGGAGAGAAAAAGAAAAGAGAAAGAAAAAAAAGGTCACATGCAGAAGCAAGAACGGGTTTGCACGACAGAAAAGATGGCAAATGCAGACATGAGCATGGGGGAGACGGACGGAGATGGCTGGGCAGGCAAAGTGCATCCCAGCCCCGAGACTGAGAGTCGAAAGATTCAAACAAGGCAAGAGCGAGATGCGCGTGGCAGTGGCAGTGGCAGTGGCAGTGGCAGACGGCAACGGATTCCCCAGTGGGTCCTGCCCGCTGCCCGCTGCCCGCTGCCCGCTGCCAGCTGCGGGCTCCGCCACCCGTAGACCCGTAGCTCCGGCAGTCCAGGGACCAGAATCCACCGATGATGATATCCGCAAATGGACTCGCGCTCGCACGGACCAGACCAGCTGCCCACAGGTTGCCTGCCCACAGACCCACAGACTGCCCACAGACTGCCCACGGACTGCCCGCAGAGTGCCAACAGCTGCAAACCGCCTGCAAACCGTCTGCCGTCAACCGGACTGGGTCGCTGCACTGGGTTGCACCTGCACGCACTGGGCTGCACCGGGCTGCCGCTGGACCGTACGATTGATGCTACCTTGGCCTGACTCGACGGACCTCCTTGGTTATTTCCTCCAATCGGCTGGCTCTACAGAATCGGCGCTAGTGCTCTCTGAATGCTTATTGCATTCGAATGTTGCCTGTTCAATGTTGGATGATGGATGGCTGGTATTGACGGTATTGACGGTATTGTCTCCTCTTGGCCGTCCCCGTTGCCCTCATCATCAGTGCTCGTTGCCCCGTTGCCCCGTTGCCTCGTTGCCGGCCGGTTGCCCTGGCTGACTCGGAAAATAAAATACGAAGCTTGTGCAACGCTCCGCCCTTGAAAAATTGCTGTCCGCCTTTCTGTCTATCCACCTCTCTCTCCCGATCTATCTGTCTATCTCTCGGTCGGTCGGTTGGTCGGTCTATCAAAGCCAGGTCCGTAATGCTGGGTTCCAGCCAAGAAAAAGTGTGGGACCAGCCAAGTCTCCAGACTGCTCGCTGCTCGCTGCTCACGGCTGGCACTTGGCATCATCAATGATCAGACATGCAGATGGGCCCGTCGGCCAAATAGGCAAGATGTGCGTGATTGTGCAGTGTGAGCCGTGTGACGTGGATGTTTTTTTTTTTTAAAAAAAAATTCTTTTCATCATCATCCTTTTTTTCATCCTTGTGCTTAACGTTGCCTCTGGTCCGTTGTCTGGTCCGTTGTCTGATCTGATGTCTGTTGTCTGACGCCGGATGCATGCCAAACAAGATGCAAGCAAGCTACATGTGCATCGTCCACGTTGCTCGTCGACGATGAAGCTATAAGAAGGCGTGCTCGGACGCTCCTTCCCTTCCGTGTCTTGCCTCGTAGAACAAGACAAATTGCCACCCTCGTCATCACAAAGCAAACATTGCGAAGCTTGGAAGCGAGCAAACAACCTGCAACAAAACAACCCTTTTGCTTTTCTCCTTGCACCTCTTTCTCTACTCTGAGTCGTCCGAGTCTCGTCATCTGTGTACGACACTCTTCTTAATCCCCGTGCAAAGCCAAACAAGCAAACAAGCATACAAACTCAACTCAACTCTACCTCTTTTTTGTTTTCATTCCCCTC
>SRPW01001431.1:0-10114 GCA_018360225.1 Claviceps pusilla
AAAAAAAAAAAAAAAAAAAAAAAAAGTAAAACATGTCGCTGGGTACAAGGCCCATCTGCCGCGATATGTCGGCACCCGGATCCCCTGCTGCGACACGTTGGGTCTTGGAATGTGCGTCCACTTGACCAGTGATTTGTCTTTCCAAGGCCCCAAGGCCCAAGCTAGCAAGATAGGTTGGGTACATACTGCCTGCCTACTGCCTGCCTACTGCCTGCCTTGGAAGTTAGTACGGCGAGAAGGTGACTAGACAGGCATGGGCGCATCCAAGGGCCGAGGCAGCGAGGCTAATTGCCGTGGTGACAACTCTCAGGGACCAGTGACATGCCGCGCGAAACTGCGGATGCATGGTGCTTTTTCTCTCTGTGTCTCTCTCTTTTCTCTTTTCTTTTTTCTTCTCTTTTCTTCTCTTTTCTTCTCTTTTCTTTTTCCCGTTTCATAGCTCCTATTCTTTCTTGCCAACTTGTAGTGGTATTTTGTCTGATGACGGGCTTCCCGTCGACTACAGTGTCATCTCGAACTTCCGATTCATGATTGACTAGAGACGCTTTACATCTGACTCGCAGGATCCTTTCTCGAAACCTTTTTTTTTTTTTTCGCCCTCCCCTCACGCATGACGGGGACTTGTCCCTACTGTGCCCCGGTCATGCAGTCTCGTCTGGTATCAGCCTAAAAAAAGGCTTGGCACCTAGAAAGTCGAAGAAGAATGACGGGGTATTCTTTTTCTAAATGAAGATGAAATGTAAATAACAATCGAGATTATTTATTCTTTTTTTTCCCAGGACTTTTGAAGTCTTCGGGAACGAGTGTTGGTAGTCCTTTGACTGTATGAGGCGCCAGATGGATACCGACAGTGATGTCGACTACCCACCTACCCATTTAACCTGCCCAGGACAAGAGGCAAAAAAGGTGCTGGAATTTATAGGGGAATCACTAGAATGGAAGTTTAAATTCAAATACTCTACGCGGCTACAAAAAGGTACATCGCGCACAGGGCACGTGACTGCTGTCAAGAGTCTTCTCTGGCGTACCTCGTACCGGGGCTGAGTTGCCCGGGTGGGGCCTCGTGACTTTCGTGTTTGGGCAGCAGCCCCCTTTTTCTTGTGCACCCCCTGCTTTCGATGCGACACACCCTTTGCAGCGTCTATGAACGCACGCACGCATAAAATCCAGCGCACATAGCGCAGGGTGACGTAGCGTATAAACCCACACATATGAGCGGGTGCGCTGCGTTGCCAAACATAAGGCAGGCTATAATGTATATGTATATGCGCTGCATTCTACGCGCCAAAAAGCTGTTCATAATCAACAACAGTTAGGATTTGTATGCATCTAGAAGGGCGTGGGTTATTAGAGGAGTCTAGATATCCTGTACGCCAAGCCCGATTTAGCCATAGTGGGGCGTGTACTGCCCGGATAGCAACACTCCCGGGAACATTTCCTCCGCCCGTTTACTTGCCCCTCTCTGTCCACGTGATAATCGCATTTCCTATTGGCTGGGTACCAGCCGAGGTGCGTCATTGGACTCGAGACCAAGACGTGGTGACGAATCACAGCCAAGCCGCGCGGCGCCGATTGTCCCCCTCTTTTTCCACCATGCGGGGCAAAAGGTGAAAAAGGGAAACAGGAAAAAAAGGGCGAGGGGCGTTTCATGACTGAACTACGGCGCGGCGAACAGGACGAGTCGATGAACTGTCTGAAACTGGAGGGACGCCGTTGCGTCATCCGATTTCTGGGTTGGAAAGAGGGCCAAAGTATGAATCGTCTTAGCATAGATGAAAAATATCGCGGAATAAGCTACTCTTTTTACTCTTCTTTTTTTTTTTTCTTTTTTTTTTTTTTTACTTAGAATCTTTTTTGTAGAAAAAAAAAAAAATCTTGCGAAAAAAAAAGAGAAGTTCCTCTACTCATTCCATCTACTGCCCAAAAGATGAGCAAACTTCGAAATGTCAGCGCTGCATACAACGCCGTAAATACCCTACACCAGGTAAAGCTGTGCAGACCATCTCAACAGGAAATCAACACCCCAACACCAAAACGTGACAGCGAATGAACAGCCTCCTCTGCTCTTACATGCTCACACTACCGTTGCGGCCATGAGATCCATAATCGAGCTTGCGCTTCCGAGGCCATGTTCTGGGTTCTGCCAGCCTGAGCGGCCTCATCCAGGAGTGAAGACAACGAAAATGGAACATAGGGCAACGTACAAGAACATAGCGGCTGCGATGTAGATAAGGACACCCACCATGTATGAACAATCAAGCGAGTCACTCGCTGCTGAACACACGTGAGGACAGGTTCAACAGAACTATGCTTGTGTGGTCACTGAGATGGCGCATGGCCGTCGTGTCCGAACATGCAAACTGCGAGCTTCATTGTGTACCTACCACCGGGACCCTCATCAACCACGACCTCTTTGACCTTGATGGATAAAAATGTCTTTCACATTTCTGGCAAAAGGCATGCTCTGGCAACGTGTCGTGCCAAGCACCACAGGAGCCGCGACTACAGAAAGGATGGACAAAATGTGGCATTTATGGCATGATAGTTGATAAAGGAGTGAATATTTTATTCATGGGGAACTCTTCTTGAAGCCTTCTCCACGAGCAAAATTTAGTTAGACTTTCTTCCCCAAGACCTCTGTCCAAAACTTTGTCCAGAGCCTTTGCTACATCTCGCGAAAGCAGTGGATCCTCCGACCCGAAGCACACATCACACTCTTTCTCAATCACGGGCCCGATGAAGGGGACATGAGCCAAGGACGGCCGTTGTACGTGGTTCTCCTCTTGGCCGCCTTCTACTTCTTGGCCTCTTGAGCCTTCTTGACCTCTTCAGCCTTCCTCTCCTCGGTCTTCTTTTTATCCTGTTCATCCCTGTGTCTGTTATTAGGACATGTTCCTTTGTTCACGACAAGAGAAGACTTACATTCGGCAGACTGGGCACTCAGTTGAGTACTTCGTTGAAACCATCGAGCAGCATTTGGGGCAATAGTAAGCTTCCACGTCCATTTTCGATAGTGGTTGATATGGCGTGAAAGAAGTGATGGCGCCTGACCGTAGAATATCTTGGCGAAGAAGTATAAGCTTGTAAGGTGTGATGGAGAACTGAGTGATGGTTGGAAAATTTTTCAAAAAAAAAAAAAAAAAAAGCGAGTCCAGTCGGATCTTAGTATACAGACCTGACGTTCTTTTTGGCGTGAGAATCGGTAGGCTCTCCATGTGCTGCGCGAATTTCATCTCAACTCTTCTCCGTTCGTCCGAACAGGGGAAGTGCAGGAAACTCACTTCAAATCACAGTCGTTTACTGCAAAACGTGGAGGTAACAGTGAATGTGGCAGCTCATGTCCATGGAAGAGGGGAACCTGGTCATGACTCCATATGTCGTGCGTCTTGCATTTCTACCCTTCCTTTTTTTTTCTCTTCTTCGTTTATGCGGAAGCTGCGGGATTTCATTTTCAAATCACGTCGTTTGCTGCAGAACATGTCGGTAACAGTGAATACGGCAGCTGATGTCCATGGAAGAGGGGAACCTGGTCATGACTCCATATGTCGTGTGTCTCACATTTCTCTACTTTTCCCTTATACCTCGCCTTCGCTTATCTTACTAGGAAATACAGAAATGTAACTTCATATCACGGTTATTGACTGCGAAACGTGTAGATAACAGTGAATACGACAGCTGATGTCCTTGTAAGCGGGGAGCCTGGTAATGGCTCCATATGTCGTGTATCGTGTCTTACATTTCTACTTTTTTCTTTTTTCTCTCCCGCGCTTCTCCGACTAGGAACTGCAGTAACTTCACATTAATCACGGTCGTTTACTGAAAAGACATGTAGTCAACAGTGGATGTGGTAGCTAACATCCTTGTAAGTGGGGAACCCAGCAATGACTCCAGAGTCGATATGTTGTGTGTCTTACTTTTCTACTCTTCCCCCTTTTTTTTTTTGTTTTTGTTTTTTTCTTCTCTTTATTCATGCGACCGGTAACTGCAGGTCACTGACTTCAGATCACGGCTATTGACTGCAAAACGTGTAGGCAACGGTGAATGAGGCTGCAATGTTACATCACGTCAATGCTGTCGGCCACAACACGAGTTGGACATGAGTGAGCGTCATTTCATGTATGTATGTGTCTACCTTCCAGTTTCCTAAAATCACGCATCATGTGCATGGGATACAGGACGCTGAGCATGGATAATCTGTAACCCTGGCGCCAACCCGAATCTCGCTAGTTGCGAGTGACAGACTCATGGCGGAACTGGCGCCAACGAAGCCAAGCCCCTTGTTCTCTGACGGCACAGACCATCCTCGGCCGCGATGTAACGTCCTGTAAGTACCAAAAAAATACCTCAAAATGTGTCAAAACGTACCAGAAATCGACGCCTGATTTTTCAAGTGCATGTATACTGCGTAGTGGATGCTGCAAGCGGTTCGCCGATATTGGCAGCTTGTGTGATGCGTCACGCACGAGGTCATGGAAGAATTTAGATCACAGGTACATATGTACGCACAGACATGTGTATCTATCGTCCCATTGAAAAATCACGACGCGCGGGATACCGAGCATGGATATTCCATACTCCTGGTACCATTGTGACGCGCGGAGTGCGCTAGAAATTGGTTGATCTATTTTCTATTCTAAGTCTCTAGTAATTTACATACAAAAGAAAATAAGTAATAAATAGTGCGTATAGCCGCAGCCCTTGCATAGCGCGGGCTTACTATAATCTACGCATTATCTAGGCTCTACCTATGCGTTCTAGGTAACACACCCCCTAATTAGAGTATAACTAACTAAGGAAGGCTACTTTAATTATATAAAGTAGTATATATAATAGTGCTTATAAATATAAAGTTAAAGTAAGGTAATAAAGTAAGGTAATAAGGTAAGGTTATATAAAGACTATAAATATTATAATTTTCTTTATTAATTATAAATTCCTTTTTTTCTTTCTTTTTTATAAGTACTTTTCTATTATAATTAGTTAATTTAATTATTATTACTATTATTACTATTACACTTATTAAGGTTAGGAAGGGTCCTTTAAAAGGATACCTAATAAGCACTCTCTTTAGGGGTTACCTTTAAAATTTCTTTTTCTTTTAAGGCTTATAATATTAATAAGCCTTTTACACCCCTTTTATTCTCTTTACTACTCTCTTTATTTCCTTTATTACCCTTTTTAAGTTTATAATACTTTAAAGGTAGCTAGAAAGCTCTTCCCTTTTAAGTATATAAAGGTTATAGAGGCTATGCTTTAAAAACTTCCTTACTATAAAAAAAGAAGTAAATAATAAGTCTTTATAATGCTTTACTTTTCTTTTAATAACTTTACTAACTTTATAAAGCTAGTATTACTTATATTTTATAGTGTATAGTGCCTTATACCCTACTTAAGGTATATAAAGGCTATTATTATAGATAAGGGTAATAATAAAAAATACTATAAAACTAAGTTTAAAAAGTCTTTAAAATACTTTTTATATAAATTAAGTAATTATTATTATAATAACTTATATATTATTATAGTTTTTATTACTAAGTAAATACTAATAATATAGGGTTTTAAATAAAAAGTAAGCTTTCCTTTACTATATACCTTAATTTTACTATAAATACTAATACTCTCTCTTTTCCTTAGCTATATAATTAATACTATTAGGTATTAAAGTTATAGCTAAAACTCCTTATAAAACTAGACTCTATATATAAGGGTATACTCTATATTAAAGCTAATAATACTACTAGGGGCTTATTAGTAATAGAAAGGGAAGCTAAGGTAGCTATAGTAATAGCTAATATAAAGAAAGTTATTAAAAAATATATATAAAAGCATTATTAAAGTTTTATTTCTTTAGAGCTAATATATACCTTATATTATACTTAGTGCTTACTTTTACTTTTATTTTATTTTTTACTTTACTTTTTTACTTTACTTTTTATATTATTACTTACTTTAAATAAATTTTATTTACCTTAGTATCTCTTTTATTAGCTAAAGGAAGGGCTTTTATATATTTTTTAGGGTAATATACCTAATGCCCCCTTTTTTTATATACCTATACTATAGCTATAACTTTATATATATAGTATATTCTTTAAGTTATTTAAATATAGTGTTTATATTTTTTAAACTTAGTACTTTTTAGCTCTTTTTTTAACTAAAAAACTATATATATATTTATTAAGCTAAGTATTTCTTTAAAGTATTTAAATTACTATTAATTAAGTGCCTTAGTAAATTTATTTATAAGTATCTTTACTATAGAGAGATATTTAACCTTAAAGCTTCTTTACTTATATTTTTACTTTAACTATATATTATATATATTAATATAGTACAAGTAAGTTATAAGTCTCTTACTTTTATTAAGAATAAGGTAAATTATTTATTAGTTATTATAATAAATTACTTAGTCTTTATATATATTAAATTAAATACCTTTAAAAAGGCACTATAAACTAACTATTTTATATATTATTTATAATAAAAAAAGTAGTTTTACCTTTATTATTAAGGTTATAATTATTAATTAATATATTACTTTTTAAATTATAAGTTCTTTAAAAAGTATAATAAAATATCCCTATAATAAGCATTATATACTTATATTATTAGTAAAGAAAGCATTACTTACTATATATATTACTTATATTTCTTCTATACCTCTAAACCCTAGGGTAAGGTGTTTTATAAAAACTTAATATTTAATTACTTAGTCTACTACCTTAATATACTTTAGTTCTAAGTTTATAAGGAATTATAATAATTTTACTATAGTATATATAATATTAGGCCTTATTATAATTACTATATAGAGAATTAACTCTATTTTTTCTTAGTATACTCTTATAGTTTACTTATTAGCTTTTCCTTTATACTTTTAATACTTTATAGCTAAAATTAAAATAATAAGGAAAGATCCTTTACTTACTTAATTAAATTTTTCCTTAATTTTACTAATATATACTTTATAGCTTAGGTAAATTCTTTATTTTTCTTTATTATAAAGTACTTCAATACTTAGAAAAAAATATATATTACCTTTATTCTTTAGGTTATATATACTTTTAAGTCTTTAGATTACTTTTTCTACCTTAGCTAATTATTTTTTATAGAAAGCTATAATAATATTATTTATAAAGAATATTATAAATATATTTTACTCTTTTATATAGAATAAATAAGGCTTCTTTAGGTATACTTTAAGCCTTAGTTTTTTAAGCTTTATACTTAGCTTTTTAAATTATAATTATAGTAAGTTCTATAGTGTATATAATACTTTAAGTAATTCTATATATTTATTTACTATCTTAAAACCTTTAGGTAGCTTATATATTTCTAGTATTAAATTTATACTTTGCCTTATATATAAGAATATATTTTTTATATTAAATTGCCTTATTTTAATATTAAACCTAATAATTAAAGCTATAAATATTCTAAAACTATATATAGTAAGCGTTATAGTATAGGTTTATTTAATTATAGCTTTTTTTTATAGGTCTTCTTTTATATAAATCTAGGCTTTATATCTTTTTAAAGTTTCTTTTTTATTAAATTTATATATAAAAACCCACTTTAATAGTATTAGCTTTAATTATACTTATAATTACTTAATTTGCTTTTATATACCTTTTTTCTTAAGCTTTATAATCTCTTTTTTTATTACTTTAATCTATTATTTTTATATTAAGTAATTTATAGCTTTATAATAATTCCTTAAAGGCTTTATAAGATTTAATTAATAAATAGTATTTAGTTATATTTTTTTATTAAGGTAAGCTTTACTCTTATTATTATACTAAGTATTAATTATAGTAAATATAGTCTTTATACTTTAGTCCTTATAGTCTTTATCCTTAAGCTAATTAAGCTATAGACTTAATATTAATTTTTATAAGTAATTAATAAGGTAATATTTATGTTAGGAATAACGCATAAAGGGAAAATAAATACTAAAATGCATGCATAACAAAAACAACGTAAAAAGTGTGGTTCTTAATTATATATATTCTAAGCTAAGAGCTAAGCTTGTGAAGTGAGGAAAAAGGTAGTGTTATGGCTACGCGTGCGGTTGGTAGTGTAGCTAATCAGACCGCGTGCATTATTATGGCGGACCCACCCGGTTGCCTATACACACTACGCCTAGCGTTTTGCCTATACTAAGGTTTTGCTATTAAGAGTAATTTTAATACTAGGGAATTCTCTCTTTTTATAAGAGAAATTACTTAAAGAGTAGCTAAAAAAATAAATAAAAATCTTAGTTAAAAAAAGTATTATTAAGTAGATTTTACTAAGAAAATAAAGGAATATAATTAGTTATAATAAGGGATTTTACTAGTTATAGTTATTATTATTATCTTTATATAGCTTATATATGCTTTACTTACCTTTTAATCTAAATATTAACTTTATTAGTATTAATAAAGGTTTCTAATGCTTTATTAGGTAAAGTCTTTATTATAGTATTTATAATATTATTATTCCTATTAATTTAGTAGATTTCTATAAGTTTATAGTATTTATATAATTACTAAAGAGCTATAATATTAATTATTAAGCGTTTTTCTTTAGTTATACCTAGCTTTATAAGGCACTTATATAGTAAAAGTAAGTTAGTGTAGATTATTATTAGAATTTAGGGAAATTTAAGGTATTCTATAAGGGTATTTAGGGTTATGCTAATAGTGTAGGCTATATTAGTGCCTTATACTATTCTATATAGCTTAGAAGTAAGTATACTCCTTATAACTCTCTTACTTTTTATAAAGCTATATATAATAATATTTCTATAAAGTTTAAATTTAGCACTTTTACTGCTTTTAGTCTTATTATTAATAATAATTATAAAGCCTATTTAAAAGCTTAGGTCCTTATTATTTATAAAAGAACTATTAATAAATATATAAAGTGCTATTATTAGCAAATTTATTATAAGATACCTTAAACTATAGTTAGCATTATTAATTTACTATTAAAGTCTTTTATTAAGCTTATTTATATTAGTTTAGTTAGGTTTTTAGGCTTAAGCTACTATAGAAAGGTTATAGGCTACCTTAGGTTAGTATATAGTTAAGATATAGGCTTTTTAAATATATTCTTTAATATATTATTACTTTATAGTAGAATTATTAGCTTTAATAGTTTTAAGGTTATTACTCTAGCCTTTTTAGGTTAATATAACTATATTATTACTATTATTAGTTAAGATATAACTATTAAAAATAAGGGGACTTTCTAGGGTTAGCTTTTACTTAGGTTTTACTATAAAGTTAGCCTTTTAAAGCTTAGCCTTTTCTTTATTAAAGAAAGTAAAGTTACTAAGTTTAAGTGTATTATTAGTTTATATGCTAACTACTCTAAAGCAGTTAGTATTGCCTAAAGTAATAAAAAGGTATAAGTTATAGCTAAATATACTTATTTAGAGTTTTTCTTTATAGTGCTTTAAATAGGTTACCTACTAATATATTCTAGCTTCTATAATTCTATATAATAGCTTAATAACTTCTATTATTATGCCTTTTAGGTATAAATGCTTAATTTGCTTTAGTAGTCTTATAAGTATTAGCCTACTAAGGTTAGTCTATAATTAAACATAGGCCTATATAATATTTTAAAGCTAAAGGAAAATTTTGTTTAGTGCTAGTAAGGGTGCTAGTGCTATAATTAACCTCTAGCTTACCCTTTAAATTATTAGGGATTATATAAGAATTAGCGTTTTTTTATAGTTACTATGCCCTTAGATTATAAGCCTTAATTTCTTATATAGCTAATTAGTCCCTTTGCCTTTAACTTTCTACACTATATAAGAGTAAAAAAGGCGTTAGTTTCTATGCTCTTCTTTGTTAAAAGTTATAAATTTAAACACGCCTCTTGCTAATAGTGTATTAATCTTAGCTTAGTCTAACTTCTTAAAGGGTTTACCTTCTATATGTTATGGACTAACCCGATTGGGTCATCGCGGATGTCAGCGCAGTCATACCGGTCGCCCGGATCCTTTACCAGCTGCACTAGCCGCAAGCTTTAGGTCAAAAGGATACGCATTGATCAGGTTGGCAAGGTCTGATCAATTGACATCTATATTGGTCGGTCGTCGCTAGGGTGGGTGCCAGCT
>SRPW01001432.1:0-10113 GCA_018360225.1 Claviceps pusilla
TTTTTCATTTCCAATTCTTTCATACTTCTATCAAATAACATGCATGACATGCATATGCTGGGTATATATGATGCGAATGCGGGGAGGGAGTATGGCCGAAACAATGACTGCAATGATGCAGCGTGCGATAATGAATTTTGCCTCCCAATGCAAGAGCTGGATGATATGTCCAGTCAGAGGCGTCCATGATTCTGTTCCTTTGTCTCTTGCTCGTTTCCCGTCCTCGTTTCCCGTTTCCATTTCTTTCTTTTTTCTCTTTTCCTCTTTTACTGCTGCTCACGTGTATACATCTTGTGTCTGCTTCATCGACCCTCATTTCTATGCTTGAGTGACTGCAGACCCGTCTTGTGCTCGGTGTGGTCCTTACTCAGCTTCTTCTGGGTGATGGCGAAGCTCACGAGAAAGGCGACAAAGGACACGCACGTGTAGAGAATGTACATCTTGCTCAGAGCGGTCCAGTAGGCGTGCTCGACGGCGACGGCATCACTGCCTTGCAGGGTGGTGACGACGTGAACATTGGCGGGGGCTTCAGAGCCGGTGAACATGGCGGCAAGTTTGGGCCCCACTTGGCTCTCGAGAAGGCTCGCCTGGGCTTGCATCTGGTTGTTGAAGATGACGCCGCCGATGACAACGGAGACGGAGGAGCCTAGCTGACGAAGAAAGGCGAAGTTTCCTGTTGCGACGCCGATGTCACGTGGTTCGACATTGGTCTGGAGTGCGATGAGGGGCGCCTGGAAGTTGGGTCCGATACCAATACCGGCTATGAGCTGGAAGACAATAATCTTGGCCCAGTTTCTGTCGTCGCCACAGTCGATGAGGAGGCCGATGCCGAGCGTCATGACGGCGAGGCCAATCATGATGGGGAGTTTGTAGTTGCCGGTGCGCTTGATGACGATGCCGCTCAAGGCCGACGTGATGGACATGGAGAGCACATACGGCAGGACGGAGACGCCGGAGAGCAGAGAGGTGAAGCCCATTACAGCTTGAAAGTACAATGGGAGCCAATAGGCGGCGCCCATAAAGGTAAAGGCGTGCAGGAAGGCGAGAGAGAAGGCGGCGATGCTGGTCTGGTGGCGGAATAGAGAGGCGGGCATGATGGGGTACTTGGCGATGCGAGACTCATACATGACAAACAGGCCAATGGTGACGAGGCCAAAGACAATGAGGCAAATAACGGTGGCGGAACGCCACGGATGCTGCACGCCGCCAAACTCGAGACCAAAGAGGAACATGAGGGTGCCGCCAATGACGAGCAAGCCGCCGAGCCAGTCGATGGCCATGAGGCCCTCTTTCACGGGTGTGCGCGGGTTGTGAAGCTTCAGCACAAAGACGAGGATGACGAGCACGATGCTCGCCAGCGGGAGGTTGATGTAAAAACACCACCTCCACGAGACCTTGGTGGTAAAGACGCCGCCGAGAACGGGACCCAAGGCCGAGGCAACGGCCCAGACGCAACCCAGGATGCCGAAATACATGCCTCGCTTGCGAATGGAGAACAGGTCTGATATACAAATGTTGGGAAGCACGATGGCGCCGCCGCCGCCCACGCCCTGGACCGCCCGCGCAGCAATGAGCATGCCCATGCTGTTACTGATGGCGCACAGGAGCGAGCCGATCCAGAAGATGACGACGGCACTGATGAGGATGGGTTTGCGGCCGAAGATGTCAGATATCTTGCCCCATATCGGCACGAAGATGGCGTTCCCCAGCGTATAGGCTGAACCGATCCAGATGTAGCCCAGACTGGAACCAAAGTAGCTCGAGATGGTGGGGACAGCTGTTGTCATGATTGTCATGTCAATAGCTGCGAGGAAGAGGACGAGACACAGCGCAAAGACGACGAGGAAGGTCTCGAGTCGTGTTCGTCCTGCTTCTGGTTCTGCTACTGCTCCTGGAGTGGCCGTCGAGGGAGTCTCTTTGGAGGGGACGTCAGGAGCAAACGCGGCAGAAGCTTCGATATCATGGTCGACTTGATGCGGGTGAGCTGGCGCTGGCGCTGGCGGTTGTGGTTGCGGTCCATGTTTCTCGTCGTCGTGTTGCGAGGAATCGTCGGCAAGGTCATCTCGCCAACTGTTGTTGGTTCCTTTTGAACTTGTCGGCTGGGCAGACGTAGTGGCAGCGGCTTCCGCCATTTCTTTGTATTATTTCGACTGACTTGGCAATGCTCCGAGAAAAAAGAAAGAAAGAAAGAAAGAAAGAAAGAAAGAAAGAAAGAAAGAAAGAAAGGGGTGGGGTTGGTGCCTTCAAAGGTGCCTTCAAAGCAGTATGCGTGTCGCGGTGCCCCTGAGCGGCGCAAGCCGTCAAATAAGGGGAATCCTCGAGCATGCAAAGGTTTGCGACAACGAACAAGTGTGTCGCAAATTAAAAAAACAATGAAATTTAGCAGGGGCTCACTGAGATATAAATGTTGAGGAGAAGAAGAAAAGAAAAGAAAAAAGACAATCATAGGTATGTAACGGGCAGCGGCCTCGGCGAATCGTCGAGGTGTCATTGAAGCTCCGGAATTTGGAAGACGTCAAGGTCCATGTCCGACAACTGCACAGTGCCAACCATGGCATTGTGGAGAAAAGTTTGCATCAATGCTCATGGGCCGTGGCCAACAAGCGGTTGTATTGGTCGGAATGTTGGATACGGCGAGGTGCAGCACTTGGCACGACGGGACAAGAAAAGAAAAGAAAAGAAAAGAAAAGAAAAGAGACAAGAAGTGAACAAAGGGTCGGCTCGCCTCTGACGTCCTCCGAGGTTGAGAGTCGCCTTCTCGCCTTGAAGCCGCGAGGGCGAGGGCGTTACATCATTGGCGAATGAGGAAAGGAGCCCTCATCGAAGCAGTGGCCGGCCCCACTCCTAGCAATGCCGGCAGGTGCGGATGAGTGGCGATGGTGGCCCGGCAGAAATCATATTCATCAAAGCAGTCAAGTGACTAGACCCAAAACGGAAGCGCATCTGTCCATCGATTTTCCCAACTGCTACAGAGGCATCTTTTCAGTTTTCATTTCAGAATCCACGATGTTTCATCCGCTTGTGACGCAGAAATTACCATGAACCAACATGAACCCTGTCACGAAGGCAGTCTGCACACGCAACGCACCCCACGAACATGTACAACCTTTCACGACACGAGACTTGGGTGCTACAGGTACTTACAACTTACAAAGGTATACAATGTATACAACGCAGATGCAGGATGGCTCGGTTTTGCAAGAGGCGGTGTGATGGAGCCAGGGGAATGGCCCAAGCCCGTCTCCGGACGGGATCGTCCAAGGTATCCCATGTATTGGGTGACTGCAGTGGCCATGTGAACATGACGGCGCCATGCGCCACAAACCAAGTGAGCAGGGGGTGAAAGAGATTGATGCTGCCATCCATCATGTTAGATTTGCATTGAAAAGTGAGCCCGTGAGGACATTTGGCCGGCTATGGAAGATGCAGGACACGAATCGACGGGTACGCAACGATGCCACCTTGATGAAATGAGTACACTCCATATGTATGTATGTACTTACATACAGTATGTATGTATGTACTTACATACAGTATGTATGTATGTGTACATACAGAATTTCCGAGCAAGCTTTTTGTTACGCCTGCGACGGTGGCGACGGACTTTGCTGCTTCTGCACCGGGCAATCAAGTTCAATGAGATCAAGCATCAAGGTGACGCCCGGCCGAGTCAGCAAACTAAACCAATCGTCCCCGGGAATCTGTGATTGTCTGCACTTGCTGGCCGGCGAAACATGCATTGCGAGAAGCAAGTCGGTTTGAAAGATAAGTACCATTTCTTTGTCATGGTCCCCATCAACGCCCAGGGGAGAGGTTGCCCCGGCAACACGGCCCGTGGCAGCGGTGGGGCGGGCGGACTGTGGACATGCAGTCTATTTACTTTTTTCTTTTTTGCACGCGGACAAGTCTGGTCGCTCCACGTCCCAGTCTCTTCCGCCTGCATCGGGACATTGAGGCTACCCACCCACCTCAGTCAGAATCCAAGCACGGACTCAGGACTCAGGACCAAGGACCGTCATCCAGCACACGACCACACAAACCACAAACCACAGAGACGGACTGTGCGATTTCGCGTCTCCGCCTTGGCTGCTGCTGTCTTGTCGCGCTTTACCTCCTCCTGCATCCCTTTATCGTGCCAGCTCCTTCCCCCCCTCCACCAAACCCGCCCCTGTCTGTCGACGCGAAACCAAGCTCGTCACGATTCCGCGTCCTCGCGACCGTAGCCATCATGGCTTCTCGACGAACCACACGGTCCGATCGAGAGCTCGGTCGAGCAGCAAGCAACTCTATTCGCGGCCCAGCCGCTGGCAGTCGTCTCGTCCACTCAAGACAGCCGCCTCTGGGCCGTCCATCATCATTGAGGCAGCAGTCCTCGTCTCTGAGCGTCGCCAGAGGAATTCCAGATCCAGATCGCGCCGGCGCGGCGTCGCCAGCTGATTCGATATCGACTGCCAACACGGGCTCAAAACGCAAGGAACGTGACTATGAATCCGACGTTGGCGGCAGCGTCAGTGTTGGAGTTGGCGGCGAGGAAACAAACATCACGGTTGTTGTCCGATGTCGCGGCCGGAGTCAGCGCGAGATCAAGGAAAATAGCGCCGTCGTCGTGCAGGCCGACGGCGTCAAGGGCAAGGCCGTTGGCTTGATGCTCGGTCCTAATGCCTTGAGCAATAAGTCCTATATTTTCGATCGCGTGTACTCGCAGGCTGCCGATCAGAATATGGTGTTTGATGACACGGTCAAGCCGATATTAGACGAGGTATGTTTTGTCTTGTTCTCCCACTTGAATCGGATGGCACCCGTCCTTGGTGCTCGCCTAACACTATTCGCTAGATGCTTGCCGGATACAACTGCACCATTTTCGCCTACGGCCAAACTGGTACGGGAAAGACGTACACCATGTCGGGAGATATGAGTGAAACACTAGGCATGTTGTCTGGCGAAGCAGGCATCATTCCGCGCGTGCTGCACCAGCTTTTCAACAAGCTCGAAATAGACGACCGGGAACATTGCGTCAAATGTTCCTTTATTGAACTGTACAACGAAGAATTGCGCGATCTCCTCTCCGTCGACGAAAGCGCCAAGCTCAAAATCTACGACGATGCGTCGCGAAAAGGCCATGCGGCCACGCTGGTCCAGGGCATGGATGAGAAGCACATCAAAAACGCTTCCGAGGGTATCAAGGTGCTTCAGGACGGCAGCTTGAAACGCCAGGTGGCAGCGACAAAGTGCAACGACCTGAGCTCGCGAAGTCATACCGTCTTCACCATCACCGCCTACGTGAAGAAGACCAATGACCAGGGCGTTGATGACTTTGTCAGCGCCGGCAAGCTCAACCTGGTGGATCTGGCCGGAAGCGAAAACATTCAACGATCGGGGGCTGAGAACAAGCGGGCCGCGGAAGCTGGCCTCATTAACAAGTCGCTTCTGACTCTGGGCCGCGTCATCAACGCCCTGGTGGATCGCAGTTCGCATATCCCATACAGAGAGTCCAAGTTGACGCGTCTGCTCCAAGACTCCCTGGGCGGTCGCACCAAGACATGCATCATCGCCACCATATCGCCAGCAAAGGCCAATCTCGAAGAGACCATCTCGACCCTCGACTACGCATTCCGCGCCAAGAACATCAAGAACAAGCCCCAGGTGAACCCCTTGCTGAGCAAGAGAATGCTGCTCAACGACTTTGCCAACGAGATCGAAAAGCTCAAGGGCGAGCTCATCTCCACAAGGCAGCGCAACGGCGTCTACCTGTCCAACGATGCATACGAAGAGCTGACGGCACACAGCGAGACCCGCCGCATCGTCATGGAGGAGCAGATTGCCAAGATTGAGACCCTGGAGACCAATCTCAGGAACAAGGTCCACGAGCTGTTCGCCATGAACTCTTCATTTATGGGCCTGAAGAAGGATCACGAGGGGACCAAAGCTCAACTCGACAACACCAAGGGCCTCCTCGACCAGACCGACCTTGTCCTTTCCGCCACCCGCCGAACCCTCGCCGAAGAAACCCAGCTGCGCAAGGCGCACGAGAAGACGGAAGAAAAGCTGACCGAGATTGGCGGCCAGCTCATCGACAAGCTCCACAAGACGGTCCACGACGTGACGGGTCTGCGCGCCAAGAACAAGCGCAAGTCGGACCTGCAGTCCCTCAACCGCGCCACCTGGGGCACTTCCCAGGCGCAAGTCGGGGACGTGACGTCCATGGTCGAGCGGCGGGTGCTGGAGTTCCAGGAAGAGCAGCAGGGACACATTGCCAGCATCTCGCGGCGCATGAGCTCCTTTGTGGCCGAGGAGCTTCAGACGCTCGTGTCCACGCAGACCTTTCTGGACGAGCACCTGGCCGTGTTTGCCGAGTCCAAGAAGCAGCTGCTGGAGCAGAAGCAGCAGTCCAAGGAGGACATGGATGACGTGCTCGACGAGATCAAGGTTGTGCGCGACACGGTCAAGGAAAAGGTTGGGGAGAGGCTTCAAATCATGTCACATGCTGCCGAGAAGATTTCGGGTGACATTTTGCAGGAAATGGTTGTTTTTCATACACAGGTAATTTTCTTCTTTCTTTCTTTCTTTCTTTTTTTTTCCCCTTTATCTTATATGAAGATAATGACTGTTTGCTAATACCCCCCCCCCCCCCCCCTCCCCCAAACAGCTACATAATTCATATAGCAACCTTGGCAAAGACTTCAAATCGGTATTCGAGGACCTCGTCAAGCACATCACAGCTCAACGGAGCGAAGCCGATAGCCTGCGTCGACAATTGCAGAGTGCCATGAACACGATTGCTCTGCAAAACACGAGCCTCTCCACTCGTGTCCAAGAGGCATTGGAGGAAGAGCGCCGTCAATCCGCCGAAGACAGACAGAAACTCATGACACAAATGTCCAGTCTCTTCAACGCCCAGGCCGAAGCGCAAGAGGCGCGACTGGCCGATCGAGTGGCGCTGATTCAGAAAAGTGTCGGCGAGTCCAACACGTCCATGGAATCGGCCATGACGCAATATTCCCAAGGCATGGAGAACTGGGACAACAAGGAAAACGTGTTGATGGAGGACGTCAAGAAGTCGCGCGAGCAGCTCAAAAACAAGCTCAAGGACGACTGGACCACCGCAAGCGATCAGAGCACGGCCATCCAGAACGTGGCCAAGTCCATTCACGCTGAGACGGCTCGGGTCGCCGAGGAACAGACCGACGACCTGGACTCGCAGATGGAGGCGCTTGACGATTTCGTCAGCCGCGCCAAACTGGAGAACACCAGCCACCACGAAGCCCATAACCAGTCCCTGCAGTCCTTGTCCAACACGGTGGAACAGTCGTTCGGGAACATGTCGGCCCACTTCAAAACTTCGTTTGAGCGCATTAAGAATCTCGGAGAAGGCATGGAGCTGGACACCAACGACCTCAAGGACGGGCTCGAACCCCTCGAGTCGCAACTGTGCCAGCCGCTGGCCAACCTGCGTGAGGGCATCGCAGCCACATCGTTGCAGGAATATCAGCCCACGGGCGAGACTCCCCAAAAGGCCACCTATCACTACCCGACCAAGCTGCCCCGTACGGAACCCCATGATGTCATCGTGGCCAAAATGGACGAGGACTCCGCCTCAGCATCCCTCTTGGTCGGGGAGGACTCCATGGATTCGTCCGCCGTGTTTCTCGCTGCCGAGCACAAAAGCTCGCCCATCACAAAACGACAGTCTAGCGCCAGCACCAGCATCAGCGTCAGCACGGACGCCGGCAGCGTTGGCGCCAGTCTGCGTGAGGTAAACCCCAACGTATCCTCGACCTCGACCTCGACGACCGGCGGCGGCGGCGGCGGCGGCGGCACCCTCGCCTTTGATCCACGAGCGAGCACGACGTCCATGCCGCCCGAGCACGCCATGCCTAGTTTTAAGAAGCCGACGTCTCGTCTGTCAAGGGCCATTGCCAAGCCGTCGGTCGTGATGGAGGGGCGGGAAAACATGATGCTGGTTACATATGAACCGAGTAGTCTGTCTAGAAGGAAAAGCCCACGACTGAATTAAGGCACGGATGAACCAAGGGACGGCAAAGTTGGTAAGGGGTATGGTCCCTATGGGCCCTCTCCATCTACCGGGCAATTATTTCCTCTTTTTCTTCTTTTTCCTCTTTCTCTTCTTTCTTTTTTTGGTTTCGATACCTTTCTTTCCTTCTTTCCTTCTTTTCTTCTCTCGTGGTGCCGGTGTATATAGCATACATTCATTTCTCGTCACCTTTTATATCATTCATGGCGTGCGGCTGGATTGAATTTTCTTTATCCATGCAGGGTTATTGGCAGGTTTAGATACCCCTTTTGGTTTTTTGTCATTTATTGTTGTTTTTAGGTTTTTTTTTTTCTGGTATTATTGGTATTGTTGGTATTATTCATGGGTATGGGGGTGAGGGGTGATGGATTGGCTGGCATGCAGACAAGGTAGATAACATTTTAACATTGATGTCTGTTTTTCTCCGTGGCGCGTTGCGATTTCAGGGTTGGGGATGGGGGGGCTTTGTGAGGTGTTTTTAAAGAAAGAATTGAAGATAAAAGTAAGACAAAAAAGTAAAACTAAAATAAAAACGAAAATAAAAATGGAATAGGAATAACATATACACTATACGATAGCATATTAATAATAAGTGAAAAATGAGATGAAAACAAATCAAGGAAAAGATGGTTGCGGTCACAAAGATACAAGGAGGTTTCCTCAAGTATTACGCATGCAGAGCACGATATCTTCAACCCTACATACATCGGACCACTCAGCTATGACTTGTGCATTCTTCATATGATCTTTCTGCACCGAGTATCCCGCCAATGAGACGATATCTTATATGCAGAAACGCCGCCGTAACAGCGTATCTTGTTTTGGTGGGTGCATTCGGCTTGCCTCTTGGGATGAAGGAGTCCGGGTACCGGTGTTTGTTCACGACATCTAATTCCATGCCTCTGCACACAGAGTTTTGCAGGAGCAAGATGGCAAAACCACTGGTATTCTGTCGTTATTGGTCTTTTCGTCGGCTTGCGTTGTAGTTTGCGTGAAGGCCAGCGTTAAGGATATTATAGAATATTGAGTCTTGTGCCTATGTATATAATTTTATATGTCAGTTTATAGAGGGAATATAGTAAAGCTACTCAATATCTGTAGTCATTAGTCTTTTGGGCGTTTATTAGCTTATATTAGTGCCCGTGTTAACACTTATGTTACTATATTTTTATTATATAAGATGGTCCATTTTGCTTGCAAGTGCTGATACAAGACGATGTGGCTGTCCCTCATTCTTCGTGTTCTACTTGGTGGAATACTAGCTCCATTAAGTACGACGTAGGTAGGTCTATGAGTATGTAGGTACATGATGGACCGCAGTCTGTTGTGATAAGACGCCCTCATCGACGATGTGGATCCGGAGGAATTCAATCCTACGCCAACGACTGACTTCCGTCCCTTCCGGTGCCCTTCAGGATTAAGGTTCTTCTTTCAGATTGTCTGAAGGAGTGCCCGATTCTGGATGCTGCTCAAGGACATCTATAAAGCTGGCATCGTCTTCCACTTCCATTGTGGCAACCATTTCAAACCGTTTGCCCCTCTTGTTCATCATATCCTAAAGAACAAAAGTCAAACCAAAAAATAAAAGAAAAAATAAAAAAAAAATAAAAAGAATAATAAAGAAAAAAACAGCCTCACTGCTCAATCGCAACAATGCACTTCTCCACGTCTGCTTTACTCGCGGCTGCCTTGCTCGCCGGCCAGACTCTCGCCATATGCCAACCTGGCAGTAAAACCGGAAAGCCACCTGCTTCTTGGCACATCCTCGGATCTTGCAAGCTTCTACAAAACGATCGATCTTTCAAACCACCCAACGGCCAATATATTTGCGGAAACAATGTTGCCGAAGTCAGATTCGTGACCAACCGCCTCTCGCTTATCGCTGCCACGGCTGACACAACTGTTCGAGTCCAATGCGCGTCTCAAAGCCACTTTTATTACTGTGATGCCGGTAGCAATGACCACTTCCCTATGCCATGCCCTGCAGGCAGTAACAATGGAATTACTGTTGAGATGATTTCGGTGGCATAAAGACGGCATGTTTCCATGGTATTGAATGCGGGTACTCTTTTTTTTTTTTT
>SRPW01001433.1:0-10108 GCA_018360225.1 Claviceps pusilla
TTTCACAGATGCGCCATCGACATACGAAACTGCTTGCTTTGGCGGAATTTCTAAAGACAAAGGCCGAACCTGCTATTGTAAGAACAAACCGTGGTTGGGCCTTGTGGAGCGTATCGCCAAAGCTAATGCGTCACAGTACTACCTGCCCTGGAAACGGACGACGGATCAGGAAGATGTTATCGAAGAACAGATTCGTGCTGCGAAAAGTACAATAGCCACTGAGGAAGAGGAGTTCAAGGCTTTGAAAGAGCGTCACGTAGCTCGGTACGGTATGCGAAGAGATTCGCATCAGCGTGAAGAAACCACGGAGCGAACACAAGGAGAGAAGACGATGCAACAGGAGGAGCTTGGCAGGAATGAGGAGGACACGCAGGCCACGCAGGCCGCTCAGGCCGCTCAGGCCGCTCAGGCTACTCCGATGAAAGGAGATGCTCAAGTGCAAGAGGCAGCGGCGGAACAAGATGCTCATGACGAGTCGGGCGATGTGCTGGTTGACGGTGATGAGGACATGGTGATTTACTAGACGGAAAAGTCGGGAATTTCGTACTCGGGGTCCATGGGGAGAATTTGATAGCCTGGCGTCACTCTTGTCTTTTTTTATTCTATGTCTTCTATTTCTTTTTTTCTTTTTCTAGTTCTTCCATTTCTTTCTTTTCCATTCTTTTGCTTTGGCTGGACGTTTTCAACTCAGACCGTCGCAAAACGACTGCACGGGTGTATTATTTCTCGGCATACACTTGCACATTGAACCGAGCCTCGGCGCGCGATGTGTGGATGCCGCATTGGGAAACAAGCTCTCTCTTGATGAAGCCTCGGCTCGGGTCAAGGGCCGCGGCAGACATGGGCAATATGGCAATAATATCCTTTTGAAACTACAGGCTGCCCTGTCCGTGCCTGGAGCGTCTTTCTCAAGATTGAAGAGAATCCCGGGTCTAAGCACGTAGCACGTAGCACGTTTGGCTAGACCTCCTCGCAAGGAGCCACTATGCCCAAACAGACCCTTGGCGCCGCCGCCGCCGCCGCCGATCCCTCCGTCCCCCCCCCCCCCCCCCCCCCCCCCCCCGGCATTGTGATGACGATGAGGCTGGGACAATCGGACGGAGTCTGTCGGGTGGTTTGGTGGAAAAGTCCGATTTTCCGATCCCTGGACACGAGCTCACGGGGATGGAGCAAGGCTCCGTGTGTTGAAAGGAATCAGGCGGGTGGGTATGAAAGAAGTCCGAGATGAAGCAGAGCAGAGAGTCCATCGCGACGCCCGCAGAAGCGACACGAACCAGTCACTTCCACAAAGTATACATGCATATGCATATGTACGTATGTACAATGTGAAATGGTTTGTACATGCACGCCAAACTTGACCCAGTCGAGCATAGCGCCCGCGGTTGGCCGAGACCAACATTCCATCCCCGTCCCCGTCCCCTCTTCGTCCTTTCTTCTACGCACCGGCTGGTGCCAACGTGAATCCTTTTTTTTTTTTTTTTTTTTTTTTTTGGCTTTGGTCTCTTTAGCGTCCTACGGAGCTGACTGCTCGAAAGGTTGTTTCCGTGCGACCGCCCGACTGGGCTTTCTCCACACCGGACGGGACGCTTGCGTGTATATAATGTGAGGCGTGCCGGGTCCTGTTGCGTGGGAGAAGAGAAGGTGGGAATGTATATTCACTTCTTTGTCTTTGACTTGACCGGATTTCTTGTGCCTTGGGGCTTGTACTTGTCTGTTATTATTCTTTCTTTGTTTCAAGAGTTGTCTTCTTTGTCGGTGCCTGCCTGCCTGCCTGCCTGCCTGCCTGCCTGCCTGCCTGCCTGCCTGCCTGCCTATCGAAGGGACAAAGAAAAGCAGTATACGAATAACGTCTTTTTATTTTCTCTCTCAAAACGCAAATACACCAGATGGACACAGTTAGGCTTGCCCCGCACGACCCGCGGGTCCGGGAGGAAAGGGCCGAGATTCGCGGCAAGACGTACACGTATCTGATCGGGGAGCCGGAGCAGGAGCGGCCGACGGGGACGGTGTTTCTCATCCACGGGTTCCCGGACATGGCGTTTGGGTGGCGGTGCCAGATACCGGTGTTTCTGTCGATGGGGTTCCGGGTGGTGGCGCCCAACATGGTGGGATACGCGGGCACGTCGCGGCCGGAGGAGCTGGGGCAGTGGTCGATGAAGAGCATCGCCGACGACATTCAGGCGCTGGCGGGCCACGTCCTGGGAGAAAACGAAAAGGGCGAAAAGGGCGAAAAGGGACAGATCATCCTCGGCGGGCACGACTGGGGCGGCGCGGTGGTGTGGCGGGTCGCGCTGTGGCATCCGGAGCTCATCAGGGCCGTCTTCAGCGTGTGCACGCCGTTCCAGGCGCCCAGCACGCGGTGGATGCCGCTCGAGGAGCACCTCGCGGCGGGGCGGCTCGCGCACTTCCGCTACCAGCTGCAGCTGGCGGGGCCGGACGTGGAGGCGCGGGTGACGACGGCGCAGCACGTCGGCCACTTCCTGCGGGGCATGTTTGGCGGGCGCGGGCCCGGCGGCGAGGTCGGCTTCACCACCAGCGCGGGCGTGCAGCTGGACCTGGACCAGCTGGCCCGGCTGGGGCCCTCGCCGCTGCTGTCGCCCGCCGAGCTGCACCACTACGTCGAGCAGTACATGCGCCAGCCGGCGCCGCCCCTGCGCGGGCCCTTGAACTGGTACCGCACCAGCCGCATCAACTACGACGAGGAGCGCCGGCTGGCCGCCGACTTCCGCCAGCTCGACATGCCCGCCCTGTTTATTGCCGCCACCAACGACGCCGCCCTGCCTCTGAGCCTGTCGGCCGGCATGGAGAGGCACTTTGCCCAGCTGACGCGCGGCGAGGTCGACTCCTCGCACTGGGCGCTGATCGAGGCCAGCGCCGAGGTGAATGCGCAGATTGTCGCATGGCTGGCCAAGGTCCTGCCCGAGGACATTCGGGCGACTCTCTGAGGGCGGTTGAAGAGCATGAAGGGCACGGCGGAGGAATCATTGATCCTGAAACGTTTTCGTTGTACATGATTCCCGTCGGAGCAGCATGGGGGCGGCCAGAATTGCATTCATCAAATGTCATGTGTGACCCTCCGAGGCCCCTTTGCGTCTCACCTACTTACTATGTACTTAGGTCCATATCAATATATGGCCCCCCGGCCTGCAAGTCTGTTCAGTGTTCCTATTCCCAATCTCACGCCATTGGCATGACAAGAACAAAGCTCCCCGTGTCACTTTAGCGTAAACTTCTGCCCCGTCACAGAAGGACCAGCGTTCGGCTTGGTCTTCTTATTCGGCTTGCCACACATTGCACATGCTGTCATAACTATTAGCTTCTCATCCTCTCTCTCCGTTCACATGACACTTACAGTCGTTTTTGTACGCGCACGTTTGGCACAGCGAGTGGCCTTGAGACACTTTTGTCTTGCACTTTGCGCATGAACTGCAGATTTTTGTGAGCGGATTTCCTTAGCAGTGAGATCCTCTTCTCTGTCCCCTTTTCTGTTTGGACGGCACAATCATCCCTAGGGGCTCATGCGGCATGGCCAACATACCTCGAGTATTGGGCGTAGGGATTCTTGGCTGATTTGGATAGGAGTTTGCTCTGGTTGGGATTTTATGTTACATCAGCCGCACTGTTTTTTTTTTTTTTTTTTTTATTCTTTTGCCTTTCTTACATGTCTTCTGCATCACAAGCAGGGTAACACGTACCTTTATTACGCCACTCTGTCCAAGCGTGGCTGATTTGGAGCCAGATGCTTTGGTCGACGATGCAGCAGGGGAGCCGTAGTACATTTCGCTCTTCTTTTTGACCTCGGGGGTTGCGAGGGTCGTCTTGGATAGTTTCTGACACTTGCCGCAGACCATGTTGAATGTCTGTTCTTTTCTCTGCTTCTCTCTCACACTCGATGGATGGATGGATGGATGGACAGGCGGACAGGCGGACAGATGGAAGATGGAAGATGGAAGATGGCTAACACGGGGACGGATGGATGACGAAATGTCGTTTTCGGGAGGTGCCGGCCGCTGTTGCAGATCGGAATGGTGCTCTGATTTAGTGAGACACGGAAGAGTTTGGATATGGGGATGGCCTGGATTCCTGTTATGCCGTCAGAATGCAAGACGGGCCGGGCGGTTGATGCTGATGGACGATGGACGATGGACGATGGACGATGGACGACGTTGGATGGTGGATGCATGTGTGGATTCAATGTTGGCAGCTGGCGCCCAATCAATCGTGGCTGCATGTGCGCAGAGACCCAGTACAGTGACCCGGGCAGTGACCCGTGCTTGCGGTGCCAGACCCCGACCCCTTTTGAGAGCACTGAGACTTCAATGTTGGTGGAGGCTGGGCTGTGCTGGCCTGGATCGGCCTGGGGCTGTGCAGGGTCCCCCGCTTGACCACGTACAACCACGCAAAACCACGTAAACCCACGTAAACCCACTTAAAACTACTCGTACCCGCCGTCCCTTTTTTGTGTCAACATTGATGAAGCCCACCTCACCACTGTGGCTTGGCCACAAGTTCCTGCCCGCTAGTGCCGTCATGCCAGCCAAGGGACCAACCAGAGCGCACCACACCGCACTGCACCGCACTGCGCCGCGCCGCTCTCGACTTTCCATCCATTGTCGCTTCCACCCTCCCACGCTCCCCAGCCAGCCGGCCAGCCAGCAGCCAGGCCAATGATTCGATTTGCTACGCGGCCGCATCTGCATTGTCACACCAACACCTCTCTTTCACTTTCTCCGTACCTCTACTTTGTTCTGCCTACCTACTTCCTACCTACCTACCTAGTACTTACCACACTTACTTGAGCCAACAACGACATCTCATCGTCCAGTCGCCCCAACTGCACTGCACAATCCAAAGAGCGGGCCAACATCTGGCGTCTCGCCCGTCATTTAACGCATTTTTTTTTAGTCTTTTTAGTCCTTTTTTTTTTTTTTTTTAGTCTTCACTTTCATCTCGTCTCTCCTTTTTTTTTCTTCCTGTTTTCTTTTTTTTCTTTTCTTTTCTTTTCTCTTCCTATCCTCCCATTCTTTTTTTATTCTAGCCAACGACAACTCGACTCACTTCTGCATGCGCCGCATCACCTACCCCCATCCCGACTGCTCGAGCATTGCTCATCTTCCAGGATGGCTGGAAGACCGACAGGAGGAGGTCTCCACGCCGGTTCCTCTGCGAATCGCGATGACCTACTGTTGGATCTAGATAATGACCAGCCCGTGTACGGCGCCGGCCAGAGGTCGACACTCAACGATGACGATTTGATGCGACGCTATAGCCACGAGCAAGAACCACAAGGCCGGCCTTCTGTTTCGTACGACGATTTTGTCGGTGCAGCGAGTCCGCCCGGGACTGCTCTTTCGACCGGCGCTGGCCTGCCTCACTTGAATCCGAACGGCAGTGGTCCATACATGAGCAGGCACTATAGCCAGACGTCGGAGCTGGGCAATTACCAGCGCTACGCCGATGATTTTGACGACTATTCCGCCGATGGTGCCTCATATTACCAGCAAGGAGGAGCAGGAGGCAGCCGCGGCGGCTCAGCAGAGGGCCTCGCGTCTGCGAATCGAAACAACGCCCGAGCTCGAAACAGCGTCCTGTCCATGGGCGGGGGGTTTTGGGGAAAGGTCAAGAACAAGCTCGGCCTCGGTCAAGGATACTCGGAAATGGACTTGCCCCTGACGGAACATGGACAACAACAGCGCGGTGCTCGCGCCGCTGGTGCCGGTGCCGGTGCCGGTGCTGGCGCCGGTGCCGGTCCTGATGCCCAACGAGGAGAACAACCCAGCAAAGGCTTTGACATGGGCAACTTCAAATTTGGCTTCGGCCGCAGCAAGCCGGATCCCTCCACCCTAGGACCTCGCATTATTCACCTCAACAACCCACCCGCCAACGCAGCAAACAAATATGTCGACAACCATATCTCGACCGCCAAATACAACTTTGCCACGTTCCTGCCCAAGTTTCTCTTTGAACAGTTTTCCAAGTTTGCCAACGTTTTCTTCTTGTTTACCGCCTGCTTGCAACAGATTCCCGGTCTTTCGCCGACGAATCGATATACAACCATTGCGCCCTTGACGATTGTGCTCATCATTTCGGCGGGAAAGGAAATGGTGGAAGACTATCGGAGGAAACAGGCCGACAATGCCCTCAACACATCCAGGGCCCAGGTCTTGCGCGGATCGAGCTTCACCGAAACGAAATGGATCAACGTGGGTGTGGGAGACATCATCCGCGTCGAATCAGAAGAATCATTCCCCGCAGATCTGGTCCTCCTCGCCAGTTCGGAACCCGAGGGTCTCTGTTACATCGAAACGGCGAATCTTGACGGCGAGACGAACCTGAAAATCAAGCAGGGCCTGCCAGAGACGGCTTCGATGGTCTCGTCAAGCGAACTGAGCCGGCTCGGCGGCCGCATCAAGTCTGAACAGCCCAACAGTAGCCTGTACACGTATGAGGCGACGTTGACCATGCAAGCTGGCGGGGGCGAAAAAGAACTAGCCCTCAACCCCGAACAGCTGCTCCTACGAGGGGCCACCCTGAGAAACACGCCCTGGATCCACGGCGTCGTCGTCTTCACCGGGCACGAGACCAAGCTCATGCGAAACGCCACTGCCACCCCCATCAAGCGGACCAAGGTCGAGAAGAAACTCAACTGGCTGGTTCTGATGCTCGTCGGCATGCTGCTGGGCCTCAGTGTCATATGCACAGTGGGCGACCTGGTCATGCGCAGCGTCCACGGGAACTCGCTCGACTATCTCTACCTGGACAAGATTGGCAGTGCTGGCCAGGTCGTCAGGACCTTCATCAGGGACATGGTTACATACTGGGTGCTGTTCTCCTCCCTCGTCCCCATCTCTCTTTTCGTTACGATTGAGATGGTCAAGTATTGGCACGGAATCCTCATCAACGACGACCTGGACATGTACTACGACAAGGCAGATACGCCCGCAACGTGTCGCACGTCCAGCCTGGTGGAAGAACTCGGCATGGTTGAGTTTGTCTTCTCCGACAAGACGGGCACACTGACATGCAACCAGATGGAATTCAAGCAGTGCACCATTGCGGGGCTGCAGTACGCCGACGCGATCCCCGAGGACCGCCGCGCCGCCGGGCCCGACGACGACCAGGGCATCCACAACTTCGACAGGCTGCGGTCCAACCTGGCCGAGGGACACGAATCCGCCATGGCCATCGATCACTTCCTCGCTCTGCTGGCTACCTGCCACACCGTCATCCCGGAGATGGACGAAAAGGGACATATCAAATACCAAGCGGCCTCGCCCGATGAGGGGGCCCTGGTGCAGGGTGCGCTGGATCTCGGCTATCGGTTCACGGCAAGAAAGCCCAAATCCGTCATCATCGAGGCCAATGGCCGGCGGCTCGAGTACGAATTATTGGCCGTGTGCGAGTTCAACTCGACCCGCAAGCGAATGTCGGCCATCTACCGGTGCCCAGACGGCAAGCTTCGGATTTACTGCAAAGGTGCCGATACCGTGATCCTGGAACGCCTGAACGAGCAGAACCCTCACGTGGAGGCCACTCTGCGGCATCTGGAAGAATACGCGTCGGAGGGTTTGCGAACCCTCTGCTTGGCCATGCGGGAAATACCGGAGCAGGAGTATGCCGAGTGGTACAAGATCCATGACGCGGCGTCCACGACGGTGGGCGGCAATCGAGCCGAGGAGCTGGACAAGGCCGCGGAGGTGATCGAGCACGACTTTTTCCTCCTCGGTGCCACGGCCATTGAGGATCGTCTGCAGGATGGTGTCCCGGAGACGATTCACACGTTGCAGCAGGCCAACATCAAGGTCTGGGTCCTGACGGGCGATCGTCAGGAGACGGCCATCAACATCGGCATGAGTTGCAAACTCCTGAGCGAGGACATGATGCTGTTGATTGTCAACGAGGAAACAGCGTCGGCCACGCGAGACAACATCCAGAAGAAGCTGGATGCGATCCGAACCCAGGGGGACGGCACCATTGAGACGGAAACACTGGCACTCGTGATTGACGGCAAGTCCTTGACCTTTGCGCTGGAAAAGGACCTCGAGAAGCTGTTCCTGGACCTGGCCATCATGTGCAAGGCCGTCATCTGCTGTCGAGTATCCCCGCTGCAGAAAGCCCTGGTGGTCAAGCTGGTCAAGAAGTACCAGAAGGAGTCCATCCTCCTGGCCATTGGCGATGGTGCCAACGACGTGTCCATGATCCAGGCCGCGCATATCGGTGTCGGCATCAGCGGCATGGAGGGTCTCCAGGCGGCGCGAAGTGCCGACGTGGCCATTGCCCAGTTTCGATATCTGCGCAAGTTGCTGCTGGTGCATGGGGCGTGGAGTTATCAGCGAGTGAGCAAGACGATTTTGTTTTCGTTTTACAAGAACATTACTCTGTACTTGACGCAATTTTGGGTTAGTCTTTGACGTCTCTTTCTTCGTCTTTTTCGTCTTCTCCGTCTTCTCCCCTTTGCTATTCCTTTCTTCTCTACTAATAATGTACCTAGTTTACCTTTCAAAACGTCTTCTCCGGTCAAGTCATTTATGAATCATGGACACTGTCCTTCTACAACGTCCTTTATACCGTCCTTCCACCGCTGGTGCTCGGTATTCTCGACCAGTTCATCTCTGCACGGCTACTGGACCGGTATCCACAGCTGTACACTATGGGCCAAACCAACTACTTTTTCAAACTGAAAACATTTGCGCAATGGGTCGCCAATGCATTCTACCACTCCCTCGTCCTCTACGTATTCGCGGCTCTCATCTGGCATGGCGATCTCATCCAGTCCGACGGCAAGTTGGCAGGCCACTGGGTCTGGGGAACCGCCCTCTACGGTGCCATTCTGCTTACCGTGCTGGGCAAGGCCGCTCTGGTGACGAACAACTGGACAAAGTACCACGTGCTCGCCATCCCCGGCAGCATGGCCATCTGGTATGTCTTTATTGCTACCTATGGCACAGTGGCGCCCAAGTTCCACTTCTCCAACCAGTACCACGGTGTTGTGCCGAGACTGTACACGAGTCCCGTGTTTTGGCTCCAGACGGTTGTGCTGGCCGTCATGTGTCTGATACGTGATGTGGCGTGGAAGTATGTCAAGCGTATGTACCGACCTCAGACGTATCATCACATTCAAGAAATTCAAAAGTACAATATTCAAGATTATCGACCAAGGTATGTGAACAAACCCCCTCCCCTTTTCTTCTCTTTATTCTTTTCTTTCTTTTCTTTTCTTCTTTTTTTTTTTATCTTCCTTCTTTCTTTTATTCCTCTTTCTTACCTTTCTCTTTCTTCTTACTTTTCTTCTTTTTACTTTTCTTCTTTTTACTTTTCTTCTTTTTACTTTTCTTCTTTTTACTTTTCTTCTTTTCACTTTTCTTCTTTTCACTTTTCTTCTTTTCACTTTTCTTCTTTTCACTTTTTTCACTTTTTTACCTTTTTTACCCTTTTACCCTTTTTCCCTTTTTTATTTCTGAATTAACCAACTGACATCTTTGGCTTGTAGAATGGAGCAATTCCAGAAAGCGATCCGCAAAGTCCGTCAGGTGCAGCGCATGCGCAAGCAGCGTGGCTATGCATTTTCGCAGGCCGACGAGAGTCAGACGCGCGTGTTGCAAGCCTACGACACGACAAAACACAGAGGCCGCTACGGAGAGATGGCAAGCTCGCGGCCGGTAGAGCGGTGATGTGACTGGGCATTGTCCTTTATGTTTTTTTTTTGTTGTTGTTTTTCTTTTCTCTTTTTAAAAAATAACATTTGTCTTTTATTTGATTTTTTCTTCTCGTGGCCATGGTGTCAAAGCAATTATATAATTGTCAAAAATTATTCCTTCACGTCGATCCTTGGCCCGACTCTTTTTCTTTTTTTTCTTCTCTTTTCTTTTTTTCCGTCCGGGCGTTTACTCGTAGTGTGCGGAAAGGACAAGCAGCGTGCAGTGTGAACTAGGGAGGGATATTTGAAACGCTGAATTTTTTGTGTCTCCCTTTGTCTCTTTTTTTTAAATGTCCCGCCGAGGGGGTAGTTTAGGTGGGCAATAAGGGGCGGCCGCGGAAATGGCTGCGACTGCATGGGGGTAGGGGAGACCATATTGCAGAATCATACTCTTATTTTTTCTATTCCCCC
>SRPW01001434.1:0-10105 GCA_018360225.1 Claviceps pusilla
GCTAATAGCACCTTTTACTTAAATAATACTATTAAGCTTAAAGGTAAAGTTTATATAAAGCTCTTCCTTAGAAATATTTAGACGCTAGTTTGCTTCTATATTATATTTAATATAGTCTTAGTCCCCTTAATCTTAAGCATGCTGTTTATTTATTAAGTATAAGTATTATTTAATTATAGTTAAGGCCTTAGAGAATTAAGAATAAAATACTATTTTAGAAATATTATAGTTATATTTTAAGTAGCTAGCTTAGTTATATAGGATATAGTTAATAAAGCTTCGCTATTTAAAGTTATAGTTAATTTATTTATAATATACTAAGAGAATAAAAATAAGAAAATAGAAGCTCCTAATTAAGTAGTTAAAGAAAAGATAAAATTTAAATTAAAAAAAGATAAAATTCTAATGCTAATTATAGAAGAGAAAGGGGATAAGGTTCTAGCACTTATTTTTAAGTAAGCTTTTAAAAGCTAGAAAGCCTAACTAAATACTATTGCTAAGGAAATCTAACTATTTTAATAAATATAAATATCTAATCTAAAGGTAAATACTATATATAAGCGCGTTAGTAAAAAGGTATACCCCCTTAATAACATTCCCTTTAATAGATTAGTCCCTAAAGGAGATTTAAAATAGAAAATAAAGAAATAAAATATAGTTAAGGAACGCCTTAACACTAATAGGAAATATAAGGAATTTATTATAGAACGGTTTTCTAAATACCCTTAGGGGTTTTATTTAACCTAAGAAAGACTTAATTAAATGGTTGCTGCAATAGAGGAACATCTTATACCTTAAGAACTTAATGTTTTTAAGAAAATCCTTAGTAATAGGGAGGCTACTTTAGGTTAGGACTTATTATATATTAGTAAGGTTAACCCTTTTATTACACTGCCCTAAGTTATTAAAGTTATAAAGCATTTAGCTTAGCAAGCTTAGTCTATTCCTATTCCCCTTACCCTTTAGTTAAAATTAGTTAAGTTATTAAAGAAAAAGTTAGATTATAGTTTACTAAAAGAATCTTATAGTTCCTATTAGAACCCTTATTTCCTTATTATAAAGAAAGATAGGGGGATTAGGTTAATTCTATCTGCAATAAAGTATAATAGTGTTATAATTAGGGATGTAGGTATCCTATAGGGTGCTAAAGCATTTAGTAAAGAATTTTTAATATATAAGATACTCTCTCTTATTAATTTTCTTTCTAGATATAACTAGGTAAAACTAGCTATAGTAAGTTAGGACCTTACTATAATTATAACTTTAATTAAGCTTTTAAGGTTATACTGCCTGCCTTAAGGAGCTATAAATTTAGTTATATAATTTATTAGGATTATAGGGCACATTCTCTTTAACTTAATACCCTAAGTATATACGCCCTTCCTTAATAATATTGCAGTAAAAAGACCTATTACTATATATAATAATACTAAAATCCTACTTAAAGTATAAAAATATATTATAGAGTATTTAATTAATTTAGATAATATGCTTTTAAACCTAAAGCTTACTAGTTATACTATATCTACTATTAAAAGTAAATTCTATTAACTTATAGCTATAGTTATTAGCTATGTTTATAGTATATATAGGCATAGGCCTATTAAGGAGAAGATTATTAAGCTTAAGGAATAGGTTACTTATTAAAATATAAGGGATATACACTCTTTCCTTAGTCTTGTAACTTTCTACTATCTTTAAATACCCTATTTTGCTATAATTATACTACCCTTAGTGTATCTTCTCTATAAAAACACTACTTAGAAATAAGGTTTAGAACATAAAGAAGTAATAAGGAAAGTTATTAATACTATTATAACTACTTTAATATTATAATTAATTAATATATCTAATAGTTATAGTAATATTATGCTTATAGTTAATACTAGTAATATTAGTTAGGGTGCTACGCTATTATAGAAGGTTAATAATAAGCAATATCCTATATAGTTTAAAAGTAGTATATAAAATAATGTAGAAATTAAATATAATATAACTAAATAGAAATATTAGGCTTTACTCTATACCCTTTATAGGCTTTAAATTCACCTCTTTAGTATGCTTTTTATTCTAAAGATTAATTTAATAGTTCTAAAGCATTAACTTTAGAGTGCTATTAATAATATCCCTAGTACTATTATTACCCACTAGCTTAGCTATATTCTCCTATTTAACTTTAAGGTCTAATATATCCCTAGAAAGCAATATTTAGCCACTAATAAATTATCTTAAAAAGGTCCTAAGCTATTTAATAACCTTAATAGGGTTATTAAGGAAGATATTAAGTAATTTATTAATTTATAGCTCTATACTAATTAACTTAAGGAGGTAGATACTACCTACTACACCCTTAAGTTATAGCAAATTATTTCTTACTTTATAACCTTAGATAAACTATCTAATTACTTAGTAAAGAAGTTTAGGGCATTAAAAAGAAAGGTATTATATTTTTTTATTAATAGTGCTAAGCTTTATAAAAGACCTATAGGCCTTCTAAAGGGCTTAGCGCTTATTATTAATAACCTAAATAAGCAGCAGTTTATTATTAAAAAGATTTACCTTTTAATAGCTTATAAGGGAATAAAAGTGGTTTACTAAGTAGCATAATAAAGATACTACTAAAGAGGAATATAGAACACTATATAAGAAATGCTATAATACTGTAAAGTCTATTAAATATTTATACTATAGTACTATTATAAGCTTGCAATACCTATCGCTCTAAGCAACCCTATAAGTAAGATATATATTAACACTTAACACTTACTATTTAATTATAAGTATAAGTACCTTTTAGAAGCTTAATGCAACCTTATAAGATAAATTAAAGCTAAACTAGTTTATACTACTATAATAGAAGCTATTCGCTGCTTTTTTAACACCCTAATTAGTAGATTTAAATTAATACTATTTATTATTTATAATAAAGGTCTAGAGATAAGAGGGAAGCTTAGTAATGCCCTAGCATAACTTAGTATATAAGGCATATAGACCTTTAGCTATAACCCTAAAGTAAATAGCCTTATTAAAGCAGGGTATTAGTCCCTAGCTTCTACACTTACTAAATTAAGTAGTTTAAATAGGAAATAGCTAAAGTATCTTAAACAAACTCTCCTTACTAATTATATTACAATTAGGTTCTCTTATAATTAATTAGCCTTTTACCTTATTTATAAATAGAAACCTCTACTACCCTTTAAAGTAGAATTTCTAACCTAGTAACTTATTAACTAAGATAAGGTAACTATAATATAAAACCTTTTTAAAGCTAGGATCTACATTCTTAACTAAAAGGACGTAGATATTATAGCTATATAAAAAAAGGTGCTTTAATTTTAACAATAGCTTATAGCTAGGACTAATAAGAAATAAGTAGCCTCTATCTATAAGGAGTCTAATTAATTAGTTCTAAAGAATCTTATTTTAGTATATAATATATATTATATAATAGATATATCCTTAACTAGGAAATTAATAATAAAATAGAATAGCCTCTTTAGAGTCTATAGTTAGGTACTAATTATAAAAGTATATAGGCTCTAAACTTTAAATAGGATTATTCTTAATAAAATAGTTAATAGAGATTATATTAAGAAGTTTATTCCTAATAGTAATAGTTAGTAGACTTCCTCTACTAATAATTAGCTACATTAACTAGCTAGTTATAGTATAACTTTAACAGACTTAAATAATAAACTTATAGCCTTACTCCTATTAAATACTAATTATAATATATTTAATTAAATAGTTTCCTAGCTTAATAAAACCCCTCTTCTAAGGGGTATCTTAGAAAATAAGGATTCTTTAGATAGGGAGGTAAGTATGCTACCTTAATAATATCCCTACTACTAAATTAAAGTATAGATACTAGGACTTACTAATAAATAGCAACTTTAGTATTAGGCATATTGTCTTTCCCTTAATTATTAACTTATTAAACCTTCTCTATTCTTTCTCTATTATTTTTTTCTTCTTTTTTTTCCCTTAATATATTTAATTTTACTTTATTATAGTTTTTTACTTCTTTTAGTAATAAGGCACCGCTTACCTTATTATCTAGAGAGAGGGAAGCGCTATAGTTTTTCCTTATTTTATTTAATCCCTTAGTTTTATTACTTATATTATACTTTATTAACTATTTAACTAATTATTTTAAGAATTCTTTTACTTAAGGTTTAACCCTTTCTTTCTATATTTATTAGTATTATAGAAAACAGTTTTATCTAAGGTTTTTATTGTTTTTCTTTCCTCTTTTCTATTACTTTTTTATTTAATTAAATAGTCTATTTGCTTAACTCTAACCTAAGCTTCTCCCTACTTTAACTTCCCTCCCTTCCTTTTTAATAACTCTTTATATTTAACTATGCTTAATAAATAAATTTAGCTTATCTATTCCTTTAATATAAGGTAGGGGGAAGGTATATTAATAAGGATAATAGGTGCTATGTCTTTAGTTAAGCTACTAAAATTAAGTAATTTAGTATTTAAATATTCCTTCTTTATATTAATAAAAGCAGCCTCTTTTCTAAGAAAGGGAGTAAAGGGATAAGATTTACTAGCTTCTAAGTAATAGCCCTAAGTGCATGCCTACTTATAATTCTTAGACTTTTAGATATAATTACTATATATATTATTATAGACCTTTTTAAAGGAAATATATCTATAATAAGGCACACTTATATGCTCGCTAAAGGCCGTGACTATCTTTAGATATATATTAATATAGGAAGAGTAGAATGCTGCGTTTATTTACCTATATATCTATATAAGAAACAATAGCTTTTGTTTAGAGCACTCTATAATAGCTATTATAAAGTATCCCTTAGAATGTGTAAGCTCTATAAGGATAATAACGCTACTATACTACTTTCTAGCATAAGCAGGCCTCTAAAGCTTAGGATAAGCGTATAGGATATCTTTAAAAAGGTCTTCCTAAGGGTTTATAGCTCTAAAGAAATCTATAAAGTACTTTAGCTATTTCTTAAGCTTTTTCTTTTAAAGGCTTATTAATAAATATATAGAAACTCTACCCTTACTAATATTAATACCGCTAAGTATAGAGATTTAGAAAAGATAATAGAACTTTTAGTCTATTAGTCCTATTCTATACTATCTAATTAAATAGTTTATATATTATATAGGTTCTAATAGTTATATAGAAGATCTTGCCTTTATTACGCTAAGTAAAATTATTAAAGGAAGATAGGGACTGCTCTTTAAGCTTCTAAGTAATAATATTAATAACGTTAGAAAGCTAAGAGCAAAGGTAATTAAGATAATCTATAATTAATAGTTTATAAAGACTACTAAGAAGAAGTTAAAAGAAAAAAGAAGTAAAAAGGAAAAAATATAATAAAAAAAAGCTACACTTAAGGAAAGGAAGGGTCTTACGTATAAGGCTAGTACTGTGAATCACTACTTGCAGGCTAATAGCTGGCAACCAATCAAATAGTCTACCTAACAGCTAGCCTACTTAAAGAATATTAATAAACTATATTATTATAATAAACACGCTGCCCTGCTTTGCTTCCTTATTCTCTCTCTTTTCTTTTTATTTATTTCTTTATAACCTAACCTCTTAAGCTTTCTCTTATATAAGCTATTAACACACTCCCTCTCTTCTACTATTATTGTTACTATTACCTATCTTATCTTATTGCTTAATATCTTATTGCATTCCCTTACTTTTAGGCTTATAAATTTTGCTTTTTTATAAAAAAGGGATTATAAATTTTATTTCCTTACTTCTTTTATATTTTAACTATTTAATTAGATTATAAGATAGATAACTATATCCCCTAGCAGTATAGAATCCCTTAAAATATCCATTATATTACGCCTAGTAAGGTAGATTATTTCTTACTATAAAGCTTGCCTGCCCTCACTGCTTTAGCTAAATTCTATAGAAGGTCTAATACCTTTTACACTACTATAAAGGCCTTACTTATTAATATGCTACTTAATTAGATATTCTTAGCCTAGCCTACTATTTTCTAGCTAAGATTCTACTAGGCAGCCTTTACTATACACTTTAACCCTTATTAATTTAACCTAGATAACTTTATAGAAGTTAGGCTAATTAATAATAGTTAGACTAAATTAACTTAGACTGGTTATCTAAATAATATTTATAGCCTTCTCTATGCCCTCTTTATTAGCTATAGGTATAACTAGCTTAACTAGTTTACCCTTATTACTATAGGAAGGATTATTATATAAGGCTTTAAAAAATATATTATTATTCTCTCTCTTAAATTTTATATTAATAATAAAAACATTATAATTAAAATATATAAGAATAAGACTCTTAGAACGTACTATAGGCTTCTAAGTAATAACCTTATTAATATATAGTATAGTAGCTAATTAAATATATACCCGCTTTATTAAGCCTAGTATAGTAAGCGTTTAGTTAAAGGATTTATTTATTTTACAAATTATTAAACTGCTTTTATCTTTAATTGCTATAAGGGATGCCTCTACTTTTACAATACTCTTTCTACTAGTTATAAAGCTAAATTTAAAAAAGTTATAAAGGGATTTAAATAAATTCTATAGTAATTAAACTACCTATATTAATTTAGGGCTATTGCAGTGCTAGGGCCTTCTTAAAGTAGCTTATATAAATACAGTTACGCTTGTCTTATATTTTTTATTTATACTCTTTAAGGCCTTTTTAGTATTTACTTTATAGAGATTTTAAAGAAATAGTAAGAAATAAAGATTTTAATTAAAAACATTCTAGGGGTATACTTTCTTAAATAATAGGCTAACTACTTTAAACTCCCCTTATACTAGTAGGTATTTATAAATAATATTCTTAATAACCCTCCTATATATAGCCTTAAAATAAAAAGAACTCTTTATATTCTTGCTAATATAGCAGTAAATAAGTTAGGATATACTATACTATCTAATTATAATAAAGGGCATTAATATGCTTAGTTTAATGTTAGCTATTTTTATTAAATGCCTAAAGGAAAATTTCTTCTTCCTTAGGTTCTTAGCTAAACTGCTAGTAAAGGCTAGTCTCTATTCTTAGCACTTTTTGCTTAAAACTATAAGTTAAGTAACATTAAATATGTTATAATATATAATTCTATATAAGCATAATTCCATAATATAAGGTTATAGGATTCTTACTAATCTATAACTCCTTTGCTCTACTCTAAACCCTAAATTATTAATAAAATTATTCTTAGCTAATTAACTTATAGAAGGTAGAAGCTTAAAATAGTTATAACCCTTTAAAGAATAAGTTAGCCTTCTCCTTTATTACTTATTCTATCTTTACTATTTAATTAGAATATACTCTCTCTCTTTAGTTAGTTATTATTACTACCTTAAGCATTATAATATTTACTTTTACTATAGTTATCTTCTACTTCTAAATAAAGTAATAAGTTAATAGTACTTATACTTTTAAGAAAGCCTACCTAATCCCTTTAAGAGGCCTATAGGTAATATAAGTATAGTATATTATTTCTTAATACTCTTATAAAAATCTTTATAATTTCCACTCCCTTATTTAGTAGGCTTTAAGAATAAGAAGAAGCCCTTTAATAGCAGTATTAAAAGGAATTTATAAGAAAGGCTTAATAAGAACTAAATAATAATATTACTTAGTATATTTAAAAAGAGGCTAGAGTTAAGGCTATATTGCTTTAAAAGCTATATAATGCTAATTATAGTAAATAGCTGTAATTTAATTAATTTAATAAATTAGAAGCTAAGAAATAGAATCTAAATTATTATGCGCTTATAGTAGCAGCGAAAAATATTAGTCTTAAACCCACTGCCTATACTACTATAATAGGTTTACTGCTATAATTATATAATAAAAAAATTGCTTAGTATAACATTTTAGCTTTTTCTCCTTCTTTTAGTATATACTTATTAATTATCCCCTTAGAACTAGTTTATTATAAAGCTTAGGAGGAAATTATAACTAAAGTATAAGATATAGTTAAGGGGGATAAATAAGGTATAGATTCTTACATAGAAAAGGCTTAGTAATATTATAATATAATTAATAGTTAACTAGTTACGCTAAAGAAAGCATATAGGACTTATAAAGTATAAGGAAGTCTAATAATACCTAAATTATTAAAGAAGACCAGAGGTATAAGTTTAAACTAAAGGATACTATAAAACTATTTAATTATAAAATTCTTATTTTATTTAAGTTCTATTACTATTAGTTTTATTAGCTTATAGTAGTTTTTACATTACTATAAGCCTAGGGAGGTGTTAAGGCTAGTAATAGGATATTGCTTAGTGGAGTGAAGACTAAGACATAGAAGGTATACTGTAATGTAGCTGCTAGGTAGGGGGTAGTACTTAAAGGTATAAATCTCTGCCCTATTATATAAATATACACGCCCTCTCTTTTATATACACCCTTAGTGCGCTACTAAGTTATAGCAAAGGCATTATATGCCTTATTCCCTTATACCCTTGCTAGCATAATAAGCTAGTCTATACCCTTTAACTTTATAGTTACTAATAGTAGGAAATAGCTATAATAGAATACCCCCCCTTTCCTTATAATTATTCTTAATTATAGTCCCTAACTATAGTCTTATTACTAAGTTACTACTACCTTACTACTCTATATTAGGTTTTTAAGAAAGCTTTCCTATCTTATAAGTTAAACTTATTCTTTAGTAGAGTAAATTAGAAATACCCTTACTTTACATTATTTACTTTACCTTACCCACCCCACTATAATAAAGTCTAGTATATATATATAATTAATTAGGTAATTACCCTACTACTATACTACTTGCTAAGGGTGCCCTTCTTATAAGTATTTTAATTCACTAGCCTAAGTTAATTATATTATAACATTATATCTAGCCTTACTTTCTATTATAACCTTACTTTTACCTTTACATAGAGGGGTTACTACAATATAGTAGTGTGCCCGCTAAGCTGCGTAATTTATTATCTCTATGCCCCCCTACCTCTTTTACCTAACCCCCTAGTCTATTATAATATATAGTATTACCTTACTTCTTTAATCTAAAGGCTAAAGTAAGCTACGCTGCTATTACTAGCTTCTTATATAATTATTATAATACCTTTAATTTATTAAGTTATAGGAGAGAATAGTCTATTATAGCTAACCTTCTTTATTATTTAGGGTTATACTATTAAGTTAGGGGCTTACTTTGCTATTATAGTTATTAACAGCTACTAATAAGCAGCTAGGCTACCGCTACTATGCTATAATTCACTAATTTAAGTGCCTTAGCTGCCTAGCTAGGAGTGCTCTTATATATAATAGTTTTATTTCTTTAATTCCTAGATAACTATAAAAGCCTCCTTTTTCCCCTTTTTTTTTATACCTTTTCCTTCCTAATAACTATACTTAAATTATAAGTTTTCCTTTATAGCTAGCTTTTAGTAAGGTTACTACTCTTTTTTCTCTTCTTTTACTACTTAAAGTTTTGCTAACTTTTATTTATTTTAGCTATTCTTTATTAGTTTACTAACTATCTCTACTCTTATAAATAGCTTCCCTTTTTTTTTTTTTAATAAACTTTCTATAAGTTCTTTTAGCTATTTCCTTACTTTTTAGCTACTAACTTTTAGCTAGTTTATTATAACCCCTAAAAATTAAACTCCTTTAATAAAACGCTACTGCTATATTACTATAGAGCTTAACCCTACCCCTAATATTATAACTATTATAGTGTAAGTTTTCTTTTATACTTATTAATTACTTAATTTAATACTAATAACTACACTCTCGCTACTAATAAGGAGGAGCTTCCCTACTTATAGTATAGTTATTAGGTTTATACCTAAAAGTTACAACCTAAACCTCCTACTAGTAATAAAGAAAAATATAATCTATAGCCTTAATATATTATAGCAGGGACCCTAGTCCCTATTGTATACAGTCCCTCTAATAGTAGGTAGCTTACTATATAGTAGCTACTACCTCTACTAATAGGTTTTTTTTTTCTCTTTTTTTTTTTTTTATATATAAGGGCTAGTACTAAGTGCGCTTTTTATAAGTATAATAATAAAAGCTATTATTATATAAGTTAAAGAATTTCTTAATAACCTTACTTAGTTATTACTACTAACTTACTAT
>SRPW01001435.1:0-10103 GCA_018360225.1 Claviceps pusilla
AAAAAAAAAAAAAAAAAAAAAAAAAAAAAAAAAAAAAAAAAAAAAAAAAAAAAAAAAAAAAAAAAAAAAAAAAAAAAAAAAAAAAAAACACAAGAACAGAGACAAAAACATCCAGTGGACAGATGTCTTACGCTACGCTGCTTCTACGGCAGTTTCATGCATGACCCCTCGTTTGATCGCGACTGCGATGGCGGATGCATGTTAGCTGAACAAAACACACACACACACACACATAAAAGGACGAAAGACTGATCCCGACCGGCTGGTGGCGGCCACGTGGTGTCGACGGGACCATCAATGATGCCACGGGGTCCTGCGTCCTGCTTCCTGCGTCACGTCCTGCGCCATGGGGGCCGGGACGAATTCCAGCCGCGGAATCGAGGCAAGGGTCTGCTGCAGAGGGAAGCCGTCATGTGGGTTCAATGTTTTCTATTCGAAGCGCTGGGTTCCCTTGAGCCGACCCGGTCAAGACGATGCAAGATGATGCAAGGCTGGGTTGTAAGACTCACATGTACTGTTGATCCAGCCACCTGCCTCTTTCCACGCGGCCGTCTTGTCCATTTTGTTCGTAATTCCTGCCTCTGGTACAACTCAATATATATGTCCGCAGCCCATGGCAACAACGCCTCATGCCTATCCCCCCCCTGGACGGGCAGCCTGGTCACCGGGCCTTGGCGAGGCAGCGGCGTGGCATCACCAATAAATGGTATGAGGTAAGCGCGCTTATGGCGCGGAATCGGACTTTGAGAGACGTGGCAGTGTTGTCGTTGGATGAGAGGGATTTTCTTCTTTCAGGGTGTCCGACTTTGTTGTAAGGTATATATATATATATATATATATATAGGAATATATAGGAATATATAGGAATATATATTCACATGTATTGGATAACGAAACTTGGCCTTTGTGGATTCAGTAAAATGATGAAAAGAATACCTTTCCTTTTTCATCAAATCATACTATCCCTTTGGGCTCCACCTCTTCCATCTCCCTCCCTTCTCCTCCTTCTCCATGCCAGTAGACCACGCGCGTGGCAAACACCATTGACATCTTCTCTCCTGTCCTTGGCCGTATGTCAAGCCAGCTAGTCCACCCCCCAGCACATCGAGCGCATAATTTCTACCCTGGGAACACTTGGACACTCCGGAGTCATCTGTCCACATGGCGCACCCGCAGCGCAGCGCAGCGTATGCGTTCTCGACATGATGCGTGGTGTGGTGAGTTGTGCATCCCGAGTCTCGAGTCTCGAGTCTCGAGTCCCGAGTCCGGATCCCAGATCCCAGACCCAGACCCCAGATACGGATGGATGTGGTCATGACTGGGGTCTGCTCGACCAGGACAAGCTTACCATTCCATGTCTGGTCTAGTCACGCCCTAGCGCCCGCGGCGGAGATTTTCTTTTCTTTCTTCTCTTTTTGCTTCCTTTCTGGTTCGAGAGGCAGGGGAGCGGACGGCAAGTGGAGCCTCCGAAGAGGCTAGGGTGTTCTGGAAACATGGAGCCAGGAGAGCCGGACGGACGAAGACGCAGACGGGCATGGCCGGTGGTGATGGTGTTGGGGATGACGAAGATGAAGATGAACATGGGACACAGAGAGATAAGTACAAGACGGCGACAATACGAGACTACGGAGTGAGGAATAAAAGAGGAATAAAAATGGTAATGATAATGATGATTATAAACTAAGAAATACCTTTTTTTGATCATCTCATTCTTTTCGAAACTAAATAGCAAGCATACAAGCTCATCGCTCTTCATCCACATCACATCCTCGCCCACGATATAAGCAACACTCGCTAACACCATCCACGCTGGATGCTTGATGAGTTACTTGATGGCGAATAAGAAGACTATAATGAAAGAAAATATAATACAAAAAGATGACTTGATCAGGGTTTTGAGTCTGAACAGGTTAAATAAGTATAATTATATGAATAGAAAAAAATACAACAGAATGTAAAAATAAAATAAAAGAATCTTATTAAAAACTAACTTTATACTATATTAAATCGTCTACCTTTTATAGTCCAACAGCACACACCCAACCTCGTGATCCTCCAACGCAGCCTCATCCCCCCTCCACGCCGCAAGCAACACATGCCAACCCATCCGGGCCACACGCTCGTTTTGTTCCGCCGTTCCCCAACCCGGTGTCCTCGCCCCAAAGCAAATCAAGTGAGCACCGACGTGGAGCAGCGCGCGGAGGGCAAACGCCGAGTCTGTGCTGCCGTAGCCGTCCACGAAGCCCTGCAGGATCCACGTGCCGGCGTCAATGTCCCTGTAGAGCTTGAGCAGCCACAGCTCGGCGAGCAGTTGGCCTACGTCCTCGGGCTGGACTCCGAGCTGGGCCATTTCCCAGTCTATGATTCGGATGGGTGTGGGGGGGCCGTCTTGGATGGCGGCGTCGGGGAGGAGGATACTGGGGAGCGAAAAAAAAAAAATTAATAAAAACAATAACATGAGGGTTAGAAAGTCCGTTGAGAGGTGTCTAGAGGAAAGGGGGCTGTCGGGGCTGTCGCACTTTCCTGTCCAAAAATCCCCGTGAATCACATCCAAGCGAGATTCATCCCTCAGCTCCGCGGACGCCATGGCCACGATATCACGCACCACCGCCTCCGTCTCTCGCTCATCGGACACGAGAGCGGGGAAATCCTGCATCCGCAGCAGCAGCTGGTCGTAGTTGATGGACTTTTTCAGCGCCTGCATCTCCGAGTTCCGACCGAGTAACGTCCGTAGTTTCTGGTGTGTGTCTTTTGTGTCTCGTGCGGTGTGGAACGCGCGCAGCCATCGGCCCAGGGCTTGACCCAGCTCGACGCATTGTGGGATTACGTCCGGGCTGGTCGGCGATGGGTAGTGCTTGAGAGCGTAGTCCTTGAGACTGGTTGCGTTGGGCAGATACTCCTGGATCTGGGTGCTCGTGGTGGCGTCGAAAAAGTACATGTCGGGAGTGCCAACGTCGTATGCCGGGCATGATACGTGAGGGAAGGCGGACAGAAGCCTTAGGCTCTCTACTTCGATTTCCTGTCCGATTGACAAGAAACGTAAGCAGTTTTCTTTCTTTCTTTCTTTCTTCTTTCAGAAAAGTCTGTGTTGATCCCCCCCCCCCCCAACCAGATATACCGTACGCAGCGCGACTTTGTCAAGGCAAAATCTGGGTGCTGGGCAACGTAGCCCTCCCCGTGCTTCACCAGCACCTCGTCAACACCGTTGGCGAGCCGAGTCTGAAGCTCGGCATGGTAGAGAAAGTTGGCTGTCCCTCCGGTGAGTGGTTTGAGGGACAGGACAGCATATTGCGTGCCGTGGAGATGTTCCCGAACTGCTGCCTCAATGGCCCGCGGTGATTTGACCCCTGCCATGGCGTGAGTCGGTTCGGGTGGAGGGTCGAAGTTGTGCGCTGCTTGGGTCTGGGGATGGGACTCGTTGACGGCTGGGCGTGATGCAGGGTCAAAGGTGTTTTTTTTTTCTTTTTTCTTTTTTTTTTTATTGTGAATTGGCCGGTCATGAATGCATCCAAAGTTGGGGCAGCTTGCACCACCCCACGGCCAGTGACTCAAAAGACGACGGGCCGGGTGGATCCGGGTTCAGCTCTGCGTCAGCCGACGTATCGACGTATCGACGTATCCATCTATCAGAGACAAGGACTAACTAGAGACTATTTTCTTTTCTTTTCTTTTCTTTTCTTTTCTTTTCTTTTCTTTTGTATGTTATTCTTCCTTCCTTTTTTTTACCTTTACAAACCCCCCCCTCATTCATGCCGTCAGAAGCTGCTCGAAAAACCCCCCAAATCGACCCTGCGGATCCCGCAAGTGTATCTCCAAGATCCAATGCCGCTTCAGTCCATCCCGACCCGTACAATTCATCGTCTTGTCGTTCCCCCTGGTGATGTACAGCGATATCTTATCCCGCGGGATGCGCTCGTGTGGAAACGAACCCACAATGTGACCCGCGATGGGGGCCCCGAACCCCCATCCCTCCGCCTCGGCGGCCCTGACGGCTGCGTTGTACAGTTCCTCGCCCGTCATGTCTGGATGGCCGTCGTAGATTGCCTTGACCTGCATCCACATGGGCTCCAGCGCGTCGCGAAGCTTCAACTTGGCCGCGTCGTTGCCCAGGACAAATGTCCGCCCAAAGTCTGCCTCCCAGGCCTCAAAGACGGGACCCAGGTCCACGACAAGGATGTCATCCTGCTGGATCACGCGGTCGGGCGGGTTGTCCTCAAAGGGGGACAGGGTGTTTGGCCCGCTGCGAACGACCCTCTTGTGCCAGTGGGTTCTGATGCCGAAGAGCTGGAAGCCCAGGTCGTAGATTTGTTGGCTGAGATGTTTCTCGCTGATGCCGGGACGGATGAGGTCCCTCTCGATGGCCTGGAAGAGCTGCACGGCTTTGGTCTCTGCTTCGCGGAGACGGGACGCTCGTGCTGCTTCGTCGGACACGGCGGGGCTGCTGTCTTGCGACATGGTCACTCGACGAGCGTCGTGTTGGCCTTGGCCTTTGGCTTGGGGCGGCAGGAAAAGAAGACAAAGACCAGCGACTCGGTGGATTGTAGACTTTAGGCCAAACCTCGCGCTTGTTTTGAGCGCACATCTCCAGTTTCCCTTTCCCCTCCCCGTCTCCGCGGCCGACGCAAGCCCCATTGTCATGTGCTCCACAGTCATGTCTGGTCGGTCAGCCACCAATCAACGCTCGGCGAATGAAACCCGTTTTAAGGACGCCATAGACGGGCGCTAAAACGTGACTTCGAGTAACGTCATGTCACACATTCCTCGTTCCTGCTGCACACGATACACGACCACACACAAAAATCTAGAATCTAGTCGATGTACTAGGCATGCGACGGCGTTGCTCCGAATTCAAACCAGGTTGAGTTGACGTCAAGGACACCGAACTGTATACATATCACTTCGTTCGAGTAAGTACGACTCCCTGCACCCGCGGACCCCCATGCAACACAATCTTGCTCGTTTAAGCTCTGTGATCATGCATCTTGACAAAACAGTCAAACAGTGGATGTATCTTATATAGCAGACGTCACTCCGACATCGTCTGATACATGCTACGATGAGTTGAACCCTACAAAAAGTAGCCTGTTCTCTGTCATCCATCACGGATATTCGACACCATGCCACCAAACACTTTTGCATATCTCGTTCGGCGGCTCATTGTTTACATAGAAAGCAATACAACGAGTCAAATACAACCCGCAAACTGCACAGACATAAAAGTGGTTTGAAGAAAAGAGTAACTAGGTTTGCACCACTACCTCCTCCTTCGGCACTCTGGACCAGACCATACTTTCTCATCACCCATCACTCTGTTATTTGACGCGGCGGCTTCCCCGTCCAAAGCTACATCGTGCTTATCGCGCCCCCCCCCCCCCCCCCCCCCCCCCCCCCCCCCCCCCCCCTGTCTGACCAAGAGAGTCGAGCACATGTCCAACCAGCCTAGATGGATCGGCATGAATCGTCTGTAAAGTCTGGCCAAAGTTGTTCAGCATGGTCCGCATCGTACATGTGGGCACGATGCTCTCATCATGGAGCGCAATAACGCGGAGGGTCTCGTTGGCTGGTATACAGAACAAGTTGATGACGCACGTCGCATCCGGTCTGTAACTGGCCTCGGGATCCGATAAACGCAAGAGATCCTGGTCCTCCCGCTGGGATAATGCTGGCTGCAAGACGAGCAGGGTCTGGAACCTGCAGGCCCTGGCTGCCTCGTGGCCCGATCGGGCGATTTCCACGAGTCCGAACTGTTCAAACGGAATACCTTTGGTGGCCATGTCCTGGATCTCCTCGAGGGCTTGACGCACAGTGCGGTCCCGATGCAGGGTGACTCTGCAGGGAATGGTCGCCACCGTCGGAATCATCATGGATTCAATGTCTTTGACTGGCGCATTTCTTCCGTATACCACGGTCCCGTAGCAGATATCGAGATAGGCTTTGCTGGTGCGCTTGCGTAATGGCCCACGCGAGGCGCACGTGGGTGTTGAGTGTGTATTCCTTTGCGTGTGAACTTGGTGAACTCGTTGACAGAGCAACAACCTGAGTCGTTTTGGAGTCCGGACGCGGACGGTATGATTCACGAGGCAAGGCTGGAAAGGAAGGCGTCTGGAGGCCTCGACACAAGCATCGCCAGTAGTTTGTCGCCGCCTCGGGCAGGGTGTTGGTCAAGTAGCGGATGAAAGGGCTGACTGGCCGATATTCCAACGTCCCGCCGCAGTACGCGCGGTGTACCTCTGCCATCATGAGCTGCAGAGAATATCCGTCGCTGAGGGCATGATGGATGTGAAGCAACAACGTTGCAGGCCCTCCGTTGGATCCGACTCCCTTGTCAGCATGGTCGCGATGAAGAACGAGCTGCGCCAGGGGTCGCCCAACAATATGCTGCAACACGTCTTGACATGCGGCATCATCAGACGCGGTCCAGGACAAGTCCTCTCGAACTACTACCTGAAGTAACCCATACGAAGACGACAGCATCATTCTTGTGCGCAGGATAGGATTGGCCTTTGCCACCGCGGCCCATGCTTGCCGCAGGCGATCGAGATGGATGTCCATGGGAAGCGCGAGTTCGATCGTGGAAACAAAGGCTGCAGCATCGCGCATCGTCTCACCCAACAGCGCGCTTTGGAGCGGTGTACACGGATAGACATCCTCGATGGCTCGACTAGGCAGCTGGCATTGTCGCGCTGCGTCTCTGATGACGCTTTGTTTCTGACCAGCAACCAGGGAAAAGGGGGCCGGGGGGCCCTGGACCTCGCCCTGGACCTGGCACTCCCTATCCTCAGTTGTCGCCGTCATTGTCAGCTGCGCGAGCTCAGACAGCCGCGGGTGATCAAACACGTCCCGGACCGTCAGGCCAAACCTTGTTTCCCTGCGAGCCCTGGCGACCATTTTCATGGCCGTGAGTGAGTCTCCGCCCAGGGAGAAGAAGTTGTCGTCCGCGCCGATCTGGTTCACGGGAAGGCTCAGCACATTGGCAAACAAGGCCTGTACTATCCTTTCTGCGTCCGTTCTTGGTGTGCGATAGGCCGACTTTTGTGGTTGATATCGCTGCAGTTCTTGATGCGAAAGGCCCCCGGCCAGCTGCCGCAGAAGCTTTCGGTTGATTTTGTCCGTGCTGGTCAGGGGCACCGTCTTCAGTGGAAGCATCGCAGACGGAAGCATGTACGAGGGAAGAGCATGGCTCAGTTGTGATATAGCAGCCGCGACCTGCGATCGGAAGCTAGGCGTAGGTTCGGCCAAGACGGTTTCCAAAGTGGCATGGCGGCCTGCCGTGAGGCTGCCATCTGCGCTGCCATGTATGCTTTTAGTTACGCCAGCTTCCGCGGCTTCCTCGAATATAAAGGCTACAAGCATAGGAGAACGGGATGCGTCCAGGCTCGTGACGAGCTCGGCAATGCACTCTGTCGCGGAAGGGAATGCCTTTTGGAGATGATGCTGGACCTCGCCAAGCTCAATGCGTTGTCCGCGAAGCTTGACTTGCGCGTTTTTGCGACAGATGAACTGGATAGACTCGTCGGCGGCGATGCGAACGAGGTCGCCACTTTTGTAGACTCTGAATCTGCCGCCGGTGTTGTCCTGTCTGAGCTCGCGAAGCCAAGTAGGAGCTTCGATGAACGTCTCGCTCGTCTGAACGACATCGTCCAGGTATTCGCGGCCAACCACCGGACCTTCGACAACAAGTTCTCCTATGGCGCCGACTGGTTGTAATTGCTCGTGGTTTCTTGGGCTAACAACCCAGCAACGACTGCCGGTATCGTAGGTTGTGGTTCGGGTGTCGGATGATGGCTCCTCCGGGTTCCTCGATGTGCATCGTATGGACATGATGGCACACTCCGACGCGCCATACAGCTGAACCACGCGAACGTCATGGTCGGTCCATCTCCTGACGTCGTCTGGCACTGGCGGCTCACCACCCAGCACGATTGTTTCCAAGCTCGACACCTCCTGAGGGTTCAAGATCCGCGCAACTGTCGGCGTAATACACAGATGAGTTGCGCCAAAGTGCTGGATGGCATTCGCCAACTCGCTCGACCGATCCGTGTTTGACGGCACACACACGCAACCTCCTGCCACGAGCGTCATCAAGATGTCGAATATGCTCACGTCGAACGCGAAAGAGGCGAACTGGAACACGCGCGACTTGTCGCTGAGCTCGAGCGATTCCAAGTAGACGGGCATTGCGGCGAGGAACGAAGAATGGTTGCTCACCACCCCCTTGGGTGTTCCGGTGGAGCCCGAGGTAAAGACGGCATACAGGGCATCGTGAGGAGCCGCCATGCACTCCGTCGAGTCGCGATCAGGACGCCGCTCACCAGTGTTTTGATGCTGATTCCCATCTGCAGCCACGGAGGAGGATTTCATGTCTTCTTCTCCGACCGTCACCACGTGGCCGACCAGTCCGGCAGCCAAGCCCGCCTGCTGCGACGAGGACACGATGAGTCGCGCGGAAACCTTGTCGCAGATACCGCGGAGTCTTTGCCGGGGATGTGTCGGATCGAGCAACACAAACGCGGCACCCGTTTTCACGACCCCCAGCATCGCCATGACGGCCCAGCGCGATTTCTCAAACAGAATCGGAACAAACATGTCCGGGCCGATCCCGGCGTCTCTCAAACGATGCATGAGGCCCCGTGACAGCGAGTTGAGCTCGGCGTAGTTGCAATTGCCGTCCCATGCGCACACGGCCAAGGCGGAAGGCGTCCGACAGCAGCGCCTGTAGATGAGGGCGTCGATCCCATCGTGGGAAATGTCCGCGGGCTGTTTGTTCCGCAGGCTCAAGCAGATCCCGTCATTGGCATGCAGCAGACAGAACTCCCGGAGGCGGTCTTTGCCGGTGACGATCTCTGACACGGCTTGTTGGACTGTGTTTACGATGGCGATGGCCTGTGGTTTGTGCAGGATGGATGTCTGATAGGTCAGGGTTATGCGCGCTTTGGTCTCGTCAATGTCGAAGAGTATTATTATGTCAAACTGGACTAAATTAGTAGCGTGGAAAAAAGAGACAAAAAAAAAAGACGCAAAGAAGAAAGATGAAGATGGAAAAGGGAAAATATAGAAAAAGGAATATCCTTATATTAGAAAAAAAAAATATTGATTAAAAGAAAGAAAAAAGAAAAAAGAAAGGGAATAAAACAGAAAAACAAAAGCTCGAAAAACACGACCACCACCAAACTTCTCTTACCCTGTTCACGAGAGCATCGCGAATGGCATCCGTGGCCTTGGACTCTTGTGTCGAATACAGAACACACGTGTTGAAGAATTCTGCGCGCAAAAGCCCATCGTCTTGCGGCAGATTTGACACGGAGACATCGCGAGGATTGGCCTTCCCGCCGCAGTCTCCCTGCACCGCGGACAGAACATCCGATACAACGCCCTCCGAAGAGAAATCGACTCGGCAGGGTCTGAGGCTGGGCGAGGATACCGCGAAGGATACCGCGTCTTGGCCTGTGTACGCGTGTAGAGCAACAGCCCAGGCGCTGCAGACGAGTGTCGTCACGTCGATGGAGCGATTGTCCGAGAAAACGAATCAGTCGGAACGCGATGACTCTGGCAGAGTGGCCGTCACCGAGGCCGTGGGCTCTGAGATGGTAGTCTCGTTGTCTGATTGAGCCGGGAAGGTGCACGGGATGAACCCTTGCAGGAAGCTCGTCCACTTGTCGAGGCAGGGCATGATTTGTGCTGTGGTGGTGGTGAGCGGTTGTGTCGGCGGGTTGAGCAGAGGTTTTTGAGGCAAGTGGTAGACTTGGCTGGCATTACGTTGATAAAAACGAACAAATGGGAAACTAATACAGGAATAAACGAAATGAAACGAAATGGAACAATTTTTTCTTAAAGAAGAATGAGAAGAAAAAGAACAAGAAGAAATAAAACTAAAAACAGAATTACATACTGCACAACGTGCATTGCGCAAAGTAACATGACCGTGCGAAAGAAACATGTCGACCACATTTATCTACATACACATGTATCACGCCGGCATGTGATTCTATCTTGCTGGCCACGTATATAAATGCGAGGCCGTCTTGCCATGCATTTTTTTTTTTTTTTTTTTTTTTTTTTTTTTTTTTTTTTTTTTTTTTTTTTTTTTTTTTTTTTTTTTTTTT
>SRPW01001436.1:0-10092 GCA_018360225.1 Claviceps pusilla
GCCCCCTCTAGAAAGCTATAAACCCTCTTATTAAATTCTTTAATAATAGAATTATTAAAAGAGTTTAGAATATTAGAATTTTTAGAGCTTTCCTAAGGTTTTTCTTGTATTAGCTTAGCTATAGATTCTAAGCTATAGCTGGGGCAGAGGTAACAGTAGCTACTAACATTTCTAATTTTTCTAAAATATTAGAAATATTATTATTTTGTTGTAAAATCTGTTGGTTTACATGCTTTGCCCATGACTGCTCTGGGGTAGGGACCCTTTAGCCAATTTGGCTTGGATCTCTTAAATCTATTTTTTTTTTAATTTTAATTTTTATTTATTTTTTTATTTAATATTTTTAGAAGTAGGAATTCTTCTTTTTGCTCTTTTATAGAAGGTAGTCTTTTAAATTATAGTAAGGTTACTATATATCTGTTTCTTTTATAGAAGTAGGAATTCTTCTATGTCTTTCTTTATTTTTTATAGAAGCGAAGTCTTTTATAATTTATTTTTATTTTATTTATAAGAGGTTCTTATAGGGTAAAATATCCCTTTTTTCGCTAATCCTAAATTTTTATAGAAGTAGGAATTCTTCTATACTGTGTTCTTTCTTATTTTATAGAAGGGAAAACTTCTTTTTTAGCAAATTTATTCTTTTTATAGAAGAAATAAGTAGCTTCTACACTCTCTATAAATATAGTAATATTTTCCTTTATTATAGAAACATTTAGTGAATTTTATAGATACTAAAAGTTCTCTTCTAGGCTTATAACCTATTAGAAATAATAGAGGTAGGTGCTATAGAGCATAGCTTACTAAGGTAGTGGGCTTAGTAAGCGTGCACGTACAGATCCACTGCTCTGCAGAGCAGAGCACTGCAGCCATCTGCAGTCCACTATATCTCACGAAATATAGAAGCTTTTGCGTTGCTTTTAGCACTGTTTAATTCGCTAAAGAATTTATAATAATAATATCCAATAAATTATATCTAATATCTAACTTTGCAGGTGTGCGTGGCTGGTAAGAGTGATTCTAATAGTCTGTATGGTTAGCGGCTATAAGGGGGTTTTTTACTTCCTTCCCTTATATACCTACTAACCTTATTAGTAGATCCTAGTCACTAGCTAGGCTTTGTAAGCCACTTTTTATTTTCTATAAAATTCATTTATATAGGAAAATAAAAAAATAGACTCACGGCTATATAAATTAGCTGCTAACGTGCTTGCAATTGGTTAACTTAGTAAAAATTAACACATAATACTAAAAAACTGATTTTTAGATATTTATATAGAAAGAAAGCCTAGAATTTAGCAATAAAGAATCTAGTCCTAAGACTTTTTATAAATTTCTCCTTATTAAGAAAAACAGCAAAAATACACATTATAGGGTAGCCACCTTCCCTACCTAAGTAGCTATTAGCTGGCTTAGTTATATCCTTTAATCTATTCCTTTATATCTTTACTAGTTGCCTTATAAATCTAACCTAAAGACTAGGCCCACCTTATAGCTATCAGTCTAACTGTATAGCTGTCAGAATAGGTAGAAAAGGTCGAAAAGTGAGGATTTGTAGGGACCTTGCAGCTGCGAGCCCACGCACACGTAACCTTCGGTCGGAATTCCGTGGTTGTGCCGCCCGCGTGCGCGCACGCTTGCCGGCTTGCACTGGCTTACAAAGCCCCCTATAAAGTGCTTCTATCAGCGCTATAATTATAGCACTAATAGTGAGGAATCCCCTATAAATAACCCTGTTATTTTTAATAAAATTAATGCCTCTTTTACTATTAAATAGTATAGAAAGTTAAGGGTAAAGGGATAGTCTAGCTATATAAAAAATTAAGGCTTATAATTTAAGGGCATAGTAACTATAGAAAAATATTAATTTTTATATAATCCCTAATAATTTAAAAAGTAAGCTAAAGGTTAATTATAGTACTAACACCCTTACTAGCACTAAAAATTTTTTTTCTTTAGCTTTAAAATATTATATAGGCCTATATTTAATTATAAACTAACCTTAGTAGGCTAATACTTATAAAACTACTAAAGCAAATTAAGCATTTATACCTAAAAGGTATAATAATAGAAGTTATTAAGCTATTATATAGAATTATAAAAGCTAAAACACACTAGTAGGTAACTTATTTAAAGTACTATGTTATGGACTAGCCTAGATGGCGACTGCAATCTAGTGTCGATGAAGTTATTATTATCTATAAGGAGAAAGGGAAGACTGCTATCTCCCTCCACTATATGCCTATTCTATATACAATGTGTGTTCGTAGGGTTTGCCCTATAGGTATGGTAGGTCGCTGCATATACTTATCTCCTGCTCTGCTAAGGATCCGAGCCTTTAGCTTAAATCTATTATATAGCCCCCCGCTCCACTGCCCTCTAGCTATTAAATAGTTAATAAGCGGATAGGATATAATAATAACACTTAAGTGTCTATAATATAATACTTTAGGCAGAGCTATTTATCCTAGCTAGTTATACTTTAGTACCTAAGGTTAATAAAAATAAACCTAAAATAAAAATCTCTAAAATCCTAAATTAGCTAGCTAATTATACCTAAGATACTAACTATAAATCTCTAACCCACTCCCCCTATACTTATAGATATAATCCTACTATTATCCTCTTTATTAAAATCTTATATACCTTAAGTCTCTTATATAGATACCTATTGCTTCCTACCTATCCTTTATTAATACCTATACTATTTTTATACTTATTTATTAATACCTAATAAAGGATCCTCTACTATTACTTATTAGATCTAAATAGTAAGCTTTCCTATCCTTACTACTTTATTTTACTAAAACTAAGCGTAATAAAATTATATCTACTACTACTAGTGCTTTACCTCCCCCTTCTTTACCTCTAAATAGCTACTATATCTTAAGCTACTATAAGGTTAAAGGTAACTTTAAGGATAAGTTATTTACCCCTATTAATCTTAACTAGCTAAATATCTAGTGTTTATTCTATTTTATATATATAGCAAATAATAGACTATTCTTATATACTTTAGGCCCCTAGTACTCCTATAAGGAGTGTTAAAAGAGAAAGGTAACTTATATATATAATGCTACTATATTTGCTTAGAGTCCTACCCTCTACTGCCTTACTTATAAGATTATAGCGGCTATTTATTATAGTAAGGCTATAAAAGTGCCTTATCTCCTTGCTTATAATACCCTTAATAGTAAGGGGAAGAAGGTTATATTAAATAAGCCTTTTAAGGCGCTATATAATTATTTTACTGCTACCCTATACGCTATTAAGAAACATACTATACCTACTATTATTACTAGTTTCTTACCTATACCTTCCTTTTAGCTACTAGAATAATCTTAATCTATTACTAATAAAATACTAATATATCCCTTACCTACTCTTATTATTAATCTAGCTACTATTTACTTATTAAAGACTAATATTAACTATACTAATGCCTAGTTATCTAAGGTGTAGCGCTAGGTTAAGCAATTAACGCCTATATATTATAATTTATTTACCTATCTCTAGTTATGCTAGTCCCCCCTACTATCTTATTTACTGCTATATCTAAAGGAGTAGGCATATACACTAGTGCCGCCTCCTTCTATATTACTAGGCCTTACTATAGATACTTTATCTACTATATAGCTACCCTTAAGCCTTCTATTTAAAGAACCTTAACAATAAGTGCCGCTCCCTCCTACCGCCACTATGCTGCCCACTGCTACTGCACCGCCCGCCGCCACTGCGCTGCCCGCCACCACCACTACGCTGCCCACCACTGCTATAATTTCCGCTGCTGCCATTACGCTCCCTCTTACTAATAACGCACCGCCGCCTACTGCTAACATGCTCCTAATGTTTATATTATATAGGTTTAGGCTACCTTAGGGTTTCTCTAGTCCTAAGCTGCTAGGGTTTAACTTATCTCCTACTAGCTAAGAGTTACCCCCCTTACCCCCTCTTAGCTTACCTTTTATAACTATATTATTTAAGTACTATAAAAAAAAGAAGAAAAAAAAGAGAAGGGTTAATTTTATTACCTAGTTTACTCTACCTAAAGGTAAGCAAAAGTAAAGTATAAAACTATTATTATTAAATTAAAGCCTATTTAAGGCTTAGTAGTGTTAGAGTTTATATTAAATAATATACTATATAGTATTAATTAAGAATTATAGTATACTTCTCTTAAACTATTATTAAAATATATATTTTTTTATTATAATTTAAATTTCACTAATACCTTAGTGTCCTTTAGGTTCTTAAGCAGCTTCTATATTAGCTATATATAACTAACCTATTTAACTAGTATATTATAGTAGCTGCTATATTCTTTAGTATTTTTCGTAGCTAGGATAGACTTAACCTAGTATTTATAGGGCGTATTAATACTATTGTTCTAAGGCTGGATAAGGCTTAGTTAGAAATTAAGTAAAACCTAAAAAAGGAGGGGATTATTTACTATATACTTTACTAGATTAATATAGAAAACTAGATAAATACCGCTTAAAATATTTAGTTTAATAGTTAAGGGAGTAGAGATATTAAGCATAGTATATTTAGCTATAACCTAGTTTAACTTCTTACTTAGGTAAAGTATATAAATATTCTAAAGGCTAAGCTAAACTTTATTGCTAGGCTAGTATTATTTTACTAGGTAATATAATTAGTTAGAGAACTCTTATTAATATTATTAAGTAAAGTTAATAGCAGCTTAAGCTAGCGCTATTCCCTGCTTAATATACTTAAGGAACTAAACTGCCTGCCCCTTAGGGAATATCTAGCTTTACATAGAAGCTAGCGTACACTATATTAGGTTAATATTAAACCTATAAAGGGCTATATGTATACTTAGGCTAGTAACTAATAAGTTATAGTTATTAAGGGTAAGCTAGTAAGCTACTAAATATATAGGCTAATTTATTTAAATAAAAGAGACTATAACCTATAGTACTACTTAAACCTCTTAATTTATATACTTAGTACTACTATTAGTCTAAAGGTAATATAATATAGAGAGGAGCTATTTAGTACCTATAAGGGAGTAAAGTATTAACTAGAAACCACTTACTTAGTTTAAGCTATAGTTTAAGATAATACTTAAAGGGAATTTATAGAAGCGCTACTAGTAGTCTAGGAAACGTTAAGTGTATGCTTTAGCGCTTATACTTATTATAGCCTTTAACTAAATATATTTAAAGAGGCAGTCTATAATAACTATAAGAAATTAAGGGGCGTCTAAAGAGTTAGCTAGGAGGTTAGTTATAAAATCCACTAATATCTATAACTAATACCTATCCAGCGCTAGGATAGGCTATAAAAGGCCCTAATAAAGGCACTAGCTCTTATAAGCTCTATAGTAATAGCAATTATATATATATTGCGCAACATTTATTAACATACCCTCCTAGTAGTAATTATAATAGAGAGCCTAGAAGGTTATATTCTTCCCTAGGTGGCCTAATAGTGGTAAATTATAGGTCCATTAGATTAGTATAGTAGTAAGGAGCTTATACTATAGGACCTAAAGGCAGCTATAAAATAACAAAGCCCTATAGGCATTAACTATATAGTTGCTAACCTACTAATGTATAGCTACCTTAGTAGGAAATCTTTAAGCCCCTAAATATACTGCTTTAACCTTTACTTAGTATATTAAATTAGCCTAAACGCCTTAGTCCTAAAGGCTTTAGAGATAGTTATTAGTAAAAAAGTTATAGCCTTATAGGTTAGCTATAGTAATATTAATTAGGGTCTAATCCTACTTTAGTAATAAGGCTAGGGTAGTATAGGGCAGCTATAATAGGCATGTAACTAACACTAGGTAGAGTAAAGAATATATCACTATAGGTTCCCCTAATTTATCTTATTTACAGTAGGATAGTATATTAGAGTGTGCTACTTAGGAGCTAAAGTAGTAGTAAAGGTAAAAATTAAAAAGGGAGAGGGTCTCTGCCTAGTATACTTATTATTTTAACATTTCCTAAGGGCTTATAAAGTATTCTAAGTTTTTATAGTTAGTAAGAATTATAAATAGCTAAAAGATACTATAGAGCTTAGTGGACTATGCCTTAAGGTATAAAATAATACTAAGCAATTCCTTATTATAGATTGTATAGTTCTATTAAGGGGCTATAAGTTATGTAGAGTGGTAGGCTATAGGTTGTAGTATACCCGTTATGTTATATTATAAAAAGCAACCCCTAATTGCCTCTTTTAATGCATTAGCCTTAACTACTATATCTAAGGTAGGATCCTATTAGGCTAGAATAGGGGCTAAAGAGAATGCATTCTTAAGGCGCTAAAAGGCTATCTAGTAAGCTAGGGACTAGATAAATAGGATGCCCTTCTTAGTAAGGTTAAGTAGAGGCCTAATAAGATTTAAAAAGTTAGCAATAAACTCCTAATAGAAGTTTATAAAGCCTAGAAAGCTACATATACCTTATAGCTATATTAGTGCCTCCTACTCCTAGATAGCAGCTACCTTAGCTAGGTCTAGCTACACTATATAGCTAGCTTAGACTATAAACCCTAGGTACTTTACCTTAGTTACGCTAAAGGCGCACTTACTAATATTAAGATATAAGCTAGCCTATTAAAGGTATAAAAGAATCTCTCTAGTGTAACTTATATGCTTCTTATATATGCTGCTAGTGTAGATAAGGATATTATTAAGGTAGGCTGTTACGTAGGCCCCTAAAGCGTCCCCTAATGCTCTATTAATGTAGCATTAGAATATTATAGGTATACTAGCTAGGCTAAAGGGGTAGATAAGCTATTTAAAAAGACTAAAATATATATAGAAGGCTATTAAAGCCTTATCCCCTTTAGTAATGCGTAGGTAGTAGAAGGCAGTGTAGATATTTAATTTTATAAACCATTAGGCGCTAGCTAGGGAATGCAGAGTCTCCTTAATAAGTAGTAGTAGGTAATAATTTTAGTTTATAATCTTATTTAATGCCTAATAATCTATATAAAAACGCTAACCTCTACCTGCTTTCTTAATTAAGAGTATAGGCACTACTATAGAGAAGGAGGAAGCCTAGATCTAGCCCTTATTTATAAAGTCTACAATTTGTTTCTATATTTCTAGTAACTAGTCCTAGGGTATATTATAAAGCAGCGCTTAAGGTAAGTTTAGTAAGCTACTATTAGGATTCTATTATAATTAAATATAGTGATTAGCCTGCCTATAATAAGGAGGTAAGGCGCTAGCATTTTTCTAGTAAAATAAATCCTTAAAGTTAGCTAGTTTACTAGGTAAAGAGGAGAGGTTCTTATTCTCTTCTAAGGAAACTAGGTCTACTATAGATATAAGAATAATATTAATCTCTTATAGGCTAGTAGATATAATACTACTTGCCTTACCTAACTATAGTGCCTAGTAGACTAACCCTATATACACTAATCCTATAATAGTAGTTATTAGTAAGGCTATTGCTTAGGCGTTTAAGGTATAAATCTTAAGGTTGCCCTATATATAGATAATAAGGAGGCATCTAGCAGCATATAATATAATATTGTTCTAGGCTATTTAAGGCGCCCCTAAAATACAGTCTTATGAAAGACCTAGGATTATATAGGCTACTATAGAGAATAACTAGCTGTCTAGGTTAGCATTAAAATAAATAAAATAGGTGATCCTTAGGCGCTAGGAGGCGTTAGCATGGCCGCGTTATATAACTATTACAGCAGTAGTTAGGGTGTATAGTTAGCCTAAGGTAATATATTAAAGGCCTAATCTCTAAACTATACTTTTGCTTATAGTAGTATAGCTATTATAATTACTATTTACTTAGGTATTAATAAACTTAGAACTATTATATAGGAGGGGAAGGAGGAATAGTGCTTCCTTTATATAATATTTTATTTCCCTATAAACATTTAAGCTATTACTATTATAGGTATAGTGCAAGCTAATACTACTAATATATATCCTACCGCTAAGACTTACGCAGCAGGGCTGTCTTTTTCTAAGTTAAAGTTGCCCTTATTGCTTAGCGCCTCCTTATTAAACGCATTTAGGGCCCTAATGTTCTGTTATGCCCGATTCGATGTGTGTGGAAATTCCGATCCAAATATCACATGCACCCTTATTCCGATTTGTTACCTAATCAGAGAAGAGTGGCTATTGGAACAAATTAGATATCTACGCATTAGTGGCGTGTTATAGGAAGGAAGGTACTAGGGAATAGGGAATATTCCTTTAGGATTTAATAGGGAATTATTCTAAGAAAAAGAAAAAAAAGATAAGTCTTAGTTTAGTAATACTACTAGTCCTACCTTTAATTTAAGAGGGAATTCGGATTATATTCGCTCTACCTAATTACCCCTGATTTCTATGCAACTAGTATAATATTCTAAGACTTCTATTAAGCAATTACCTAGAAGCTAATATAGTTAGAATGTCCTAAATGCAAACCTATAGTTAGGGAGAATCCTTATTGTAGGAATAAGGTCTAACTAAGGAATATATTAAAACAGAGACTATATCTAAGGAATAAGCAATTTAATAATGAATTTAACAGTTAAAGGAGATTTAACGTTTATATATGCATGAATAGGAATTAAAGGATACTTTATTAAATTAATTAGGAATTAAATATTATTCCTACTGTCCTTATTATTTATTAGATAATTTATACTTTAGTAGCGATAAAGAGGTGTAAGTTAGTAATATTACTAAATTAGAACTAAATACTACCCTATAGAAGCGGGAAGATTAGATTAATAACTTATATTAAGCTATTAATAGCGCACTAAAACAGTATTAATAAGCTTATTAGAAGATTATTCTTGCTTATAACTATATAAAACTTAATTGCTGCTTGTATTAGGACTAATTTATAGAAGAAGATTTAGAGAAAAAGGAATTATAAAAGAATGATTAGGAAGGATTCCTAGAATAGACCCTAACCTTAATTAAGGATTCTAGGAATAAAGAGGTTAAATTAGTATAATAACTAGAATTTACTAAATAAAGAGAGGGATAATCTTTAAGAGATTTTTATATTTATCTTAACTTACTTAAGAAGCATTTCCCTAGAGAAAATAAGCAATAAAAGGCCTTATAATTCTTTATAAAACTAAGAGAATCCCTCCGTTATTACATTAGGATACTTGCTCTAGAAATCCTAGAGACCTAAGAAGAAGTTATGGGATTAGCTACCTAATATTAGGAAGCCCTTAAATTTAGAAATCGATGGAAAAGAGGAGCTAAATCCACACTTCTAGGCGGTTTTGATCTAAAGAAACCTTAAACTAGTTATTTTAGGAAAAAATAGGATCTGAAAAAAGCTGCTGCTTTTTAAAATAAATTCGTTAGAAATAATCAGAAATCCCACTAGAATAATAATTAAAAAGTTACCTATTATAGGTATAGTAAAGAGGGATATATTAAACCCTAATATCTAAAAAGACCTAATCCCACTAAAGTTACTAGCATTAAGATAAAGAAAGAGAATTTAGAAAAGAAAAATAATAAGGGAAAAGGGGAGAGGTTAAGCATAATACCTAATGCTTAACTAACCACTCTCTAAGGGTATTATTACGTTTTAAGATAAATGCTACTCTATGGGGTAGAAAATTGAAAGCAATACATATAAACCTAGATACTTATGCTAAGGCTAATGTTATTAGCCTTATATTAGCAAAGAAATAGGGGTTAAAACGAATCTAAGGTACTTCTATTTTAATTATAGCCGCTAACGGCTAACCCATTTCTAGTTCTAATATATAGGCTTTGCCTTTATGCTTAGTTAATTCACGTGGAACACAACGAACTATTACTTGGTATTATATAGGAATTGAATTGTAAGAAGATGTGGTTCTACTAGGAATGCCTATATTGGAAGATTTAGATATATTCCTTTAACTAACTATATGTATATAGTGGTTTAACTTAAACCCTAATAAATTAATGTTATTAAATGCTAAAAATTTTTGTAGGGAAGTGGTTTAATTACCTTATATATATGCCTTAGTTGCAAATTAAGAACCTTTACTATTTAAACTAGAAAACAATAATATTTAAACCTTATTTGCAATCCCTAAGGAACTTAAAGATTATAAATAGGTATTTTAAACTAAATTAGTAAAAAATTTACC
>SRPW01001437.1:0-10086 GCA_018360225.1 Claviceps pusilla
TTCTATAATAAAGAGATGAAAAACTCTCTTCTTTATAATATAGGTTCCACTGTTTACTTAGTTAATTCTAAGGAATATTTTATAAGTTACACACCTTATAAAAAAGGGGAAGCTAGGCCTATAACTACTAGTGGTGGTCCTATCTATCCTAAGGGATATGGAAAGGCTAAATTTTCGGTTTTATATCAGTAAAATCCTAATAAATACAGGCCCCTAGTCCTATAAAATGCACTATATTTTCCTAAATTAGATATAAATATAGTAAGCAGACTAAAGCACTATTTAGCAGGAGGCTATATGTATAAGAATTCGCTATTCTTAGCCAATAGGTCTTGTATTAGTATTTTAAACGTTAAAAAGCATGGATTTTTTATCCAGCTAGAAAATACCAATACCCCCCTTCTAAAATCTCCTTCTAGTTGCCCTTATGGGCACTATAATGGTCATTTTAGTCACATAGCTACTAGCTACCCTATAGAGGTCTAAATTCCCTCTAAGGAACCTATATAGGCTAAAGAAGCCCTAGAAATTGAAGAATTAGGGAGTTCTAGCCTAGAACCCCCTAATTCCGTAGCACCTTCTTCGCTAAAGCTTACAAGCTGGGCACCTAAATTTATAGAAGTCTTTCCTTCTAATATAGGGCTGTTAGAGGCCCCTAGAAAAATTATAGAAGAGGCTTTAGCGGATTTAGCATCTAAAAATCCTACTAAAATAGGCCCTAGGCCTCTAATAGCTCCCTAAGAGGCCTATAATTCTTAAGGGGCCTAGCAGGGAGCTATTAAAGAAGGTGTTATAGTGGCTAAAAGAGAGCTTATAGGGGATCTTATTAAAGACCCTAAGCCAAATTCGTACTAAAATTTACTAAAATTAGCTAGGATCTAGCATGTTAGGCTAGGGCACCTAGGCCTACTATTGCTAAAGATAACTAGCTTATTAGCTAAGGAAATCCCAGATTTTTCTAAGGTTAAAGAAAAGGATTTTAACTGCTTAACCTATAATTAAATAAAAGCAGTTAGAAGGCCTTTTAAGACCTTAATTCCAGACCCCCCTAGGGCTCTAGATAGACTAGAGGGGGATACAGTAAAAATAAGCCCTATGCCTTTGTCATGGCCATTTCCCACTGTTGGCGACCATAGAGTCAAAGGGCGCGGACTAGCTTGTTATGCCAACGAGGGCATAAGGGAATAAGGTATGTAGTGCCCTTGCTATAACTTAGCAGCGCGCTAAGGGGGTATATAAAAGAGAGGACGCGTATATTTATATAATAGGGTAGAGATTTATACCTTTAAGTACTACTCCCTACCTAGTAGCTATATTATAGTATACCTTCTATATTTTAGTCTTTACTTTACTAAGTAATATCCTATTACTAGCCTTAATAACTAAATCTCTCTCTTCTTTAGGAATAGTAAACTATTAATTAGATTAGAATGTTTACTAGAAGAGTTACTTATTTAACTAGCTATAACCTTACTATAGCTTTATAAGATACTAGCTATATGCTAGGTATTATTAAAAAGGAGGGGCACCCTAAGATTAGGAATCCTAACCCTACCTATATAAATAATAATAATACTAATAAAAAAATAGACCTTAATAGGATAATTAAAGAAGCAGCTTAGTTACTATAAGCTGCCTAAGTAGCTAATAAGAGAAGGAACCTTAAGGCACTATAGAAGTCCCTTAAGGAAGTTAACCTTAGTAGAAACTATAAAAGTAATAAGCTTAGTATTATTAGTACCTCTAATATTAGTTATACTCTAACCCCTAAGCTATAGACTTACCCTATAGTTATAGCGCCCCTTATATATATAAAACTTATAAAAGCTTAACTTAAGGCTTCTATATATAGAGGCAATACTTATAAGAGCCTCTAGAATTTCTTATTAAACTTATATATAGCGTTTATTATAAACCCTTATATATTCCTTAAGGACACTACTAAGGTAATATATACTAGCAGCTACCTTACTAATAATATAAAGCGCTAGTAAATATAATATACTACTACTAATAGCTTTATAGACTTTAAAAAGTATACTTAAATAGGATTTATAAAGTAGCTTAAAATAGGAACTATTAATAAGAATATACACTACTTAGAAGCTATTAAGGCGCTAATAAACCTCTACTAGAATAATTAAATATTATTTTAAACCTTCTTTTAAAAATAAAGTAAAGTTAAGGCTAAGCTCCCTAAGGCTATTTTAAAATAACTTTAAATTTATATATTTCTAAATAGCCTTAACCTTACTACTAAGAAGTAAATATTAAGCTAAGAGTTTCCTTAAAGCTAGAATTACCTTTAGGGCTAAGGTAGAAAAGTAAAAGTTACTAATAAAGGATCCCTAGGTAATTAAGAATAATTAACCTTAGTAGAATATAAGCAATAAAGATTACACTCTCTAGCAGTAAGCTAGGAGTAATATAACTATAGACCTCCTAATAATAAAGACTTTAATAATATTTAGTGCTATAAGTACTAGAAGGATAGGTATATCTCCTTAAGGTGCTTAAAACTAAACTATATTATTTATAAAAGTAATTAGTATACTATAAGCTAGCACTGCCTATACTATAAAGCCCTAGCGCTTAGGACCTTAGATATAAACTTAATTTTAATTAATACTAATAGGCCTTAAAGATACGCTCCCTTTATAACTAATACCCCTTATAAAATAAATACCTTAGTTATTAATAAGGATAAAGATAAAGAGATAAATAATAGGATAAGGATAAAGGTATTTATATAGTAGAATTACTACTAGGTAGCTATAAAAGTATTATTTAATTTAGAAGTAAAAAGATTAGTTATCTACTTAAAAATATTAAATAAGGGAGACTAGGTAAATATAAAAGTAGATACTATACTACTAGCTAGCGCCTTAGGTAATCTACTTAAGTATAAAGATATATTAAATAAGTTAGTTAGTATTACTAATAGTATAGGTTATAGTAAAATATATTAGGTTTACTGCTATATTACTAATATATAGGAGGACCTACTTTTAGGTGCTAACTAGGTAAAGATCTATAAGCTATAAATCCTATCTTAAAATAATAAAACTTAAAGATATCTAATAATATAAGAACGCCTTATATTTATAGGGCACTTAAAGCAAATTTACTATAAGAAAAAGAATATAATTATATTACTAATGCTAGCCTTAGTATAGGTTAGGGAGATACTAAAGAATAATAAAGATAGAAGGAGCCTATAAATAGTAGGGGGTAATATAGAAGAACCTTAGCTTAATATATAGAGTAAAAATAATAAGCAAGTAAGTAGCAATTTAGCTATAAAGAAGCTACTAAAGGTATATACTAAGTTTATAAATATATTCTTAAAAAAACTTATAGGCTAGCTCCTAGCCTTAGGAGGTTATATATATATAATTAAGCTAATTAATAGTAAGACACCCCCTTAGGGACTAATTTACAACCTTACTAAAAAGGAGCTATAGGTTCTCTATAAATATCTTACTAATATATAGCAAAAAGGATAGATTTAACAATTAATAAGTCCTTTAGGTGCCCTAATCCTATTTATACTAAAGAAAGAAGGTTAGCTTAGGCTATATATTAACTATTACAGCCTTAATAAGGTTATAAGGAAGGATAAGGCCTTATTACCTTTAATCTTAGAAATCCTTAACTAATTAAAAGGGGCAAAGGTAGTGATAAAGATTAACTTAAAAAACATATACTATTAGCTATATATCCGCAAGGGTAATAAATAGAAGACAGCGTTCTATTATTAATATAGGCATTTTAAATATCTTATAATGCCTTTTAGCCTTATAAATACGCTAGCTACCTTCTAAGAATATATTAATAATGCACTAGGAGAGCTTATTAACACTATCTATATTATTTATCTTAATAATATTCTAATCTATAGTAGCAACTTAGTAGCGTATAAGGGGTATGTTAAATAAGTCCTATAGAAACTCTAAGAGGCTAAGCTTTATACTAACCTTAATAAATATAAATTCTTTATAATATATATTAGCTTCCTTAGCTTTATAATAACGCCTAATAGTATTAAGATAGAGCCTAAGCGTATTTAGGCAGTAGTGGAGTGGTAGCTACCTTATAGTATATTAGATATTTAATATTTCCTTAGATTTATAGGATTTTATAAATACTTTATTTAGGGATATAGTAAAATCACTATCCTGCTTACTAACTTATTAAAAGGAGATAATAAGGGAACTCTATAGCTAAGTAATAGTAAGCTAGCTACATTTAATTAATTTAAGTAAAAGTTTTTAAAAGCCTCTATTCTTATTTATTTTAATTTAAAGGCACTACTAAGGATAAAAATAGATACATTAGCCTTTATAATTAGAGCTATTATAGCTTAGCTGTAGCTAGGTAGCTAGCACCCTATAGCTTATATATTGCAAAAGCTATTAGGGCTAAAACTAAGATATATAACGCTAGATAGTAAGCTTCTTACTATTTAAGAAGCTTTTTAAATATAGAGGCATTACCTAGCTTATTTAAAGCACCCTATTTAGGTAATTATAGACTATTTAAACTATAAGTATTTTGCTACAAAGCTAAAGCTATTTAGCCGCTAGGTAAATACCCTTAATAAGCTATGCCTATTTAACTTTATTATAGAATATTAACTAGGTAAGCTAAATTCTATAGATAGCTTGTCTTAAAGACTAGACTACTTCTTAAAAAAAGTAGTAGCTAAAGCATATGCATTATACTTACTACTATTTCTTACTAAGTTTATAGCTAGTAAGCAGCACAGCCCTAATACATAGCTAGCAGCTAATACCCTAAATATTTAGTATAAGGTTGCTAGATTATTGCGCTAACTAGCCTTACTACCTACTAGAGAGAAGCCATAACTAAGCTATATATAAGTAATAATAAAGTAGGATATAATATATCTAGCCTAAATCTTTTCTTTTAAGATTAAAGGATAAGCAGTGTAAGAAAAATTATATAAAATAATATAAGTTAAAGCTAGCACGCTCTAACTTTATAATAAGATAAGTTTATAGCTAGAGCCTAATAGTTTAGGTTTAAATGCCTAGATATTACTAAAGGACTAGTTTATATATAGTATATATACTATAAGTAAGGGGGTAGGTAGCTAAAATATTAGAGTTTTAAAGGATAAGACTAAATATTCTCTTAACTCTATAAGGCACTTAGGTTAGCTCTACTTATTATATAATAGACTTTTACTTAAGGAGAGAACCTACTAAAAGCTTATAGTAAGGTTATTAGCTATTAGGAGAACCTCTACTAAGTTAATCTTTAATTAAGCTAACTATAAGATATTAGTTGCTTTAATATATAAGACTTTAAAGTTTATATAGTTAAGGGATGCCTTAGTATAGTAGCAATTAGAGCTATTAAGTAATAGTAAAACACTAGCGCCTCTAAAGAGTACTACTTAAATAGTTAATAGAAATAGGCTACTACTATATAAGGGCTAGGTATATATTCTAGTTAGTATAAGAAGCGAGATTTTATAGCTAACTTATAATAACCCTATAGTAGGCTATTATAGAGTTAGTAAGATAATTAGATAAGTTATAAGCTAATATTTCTAGCTAGGGCTAAGATAGAATGTTAAAACCTATATTAGTAATTATATAAATTATTAGCTTAATAAGCTAAGGTTACACTAACCTTATAGTAAGCTAGCAGCATTACTAGTGCTAGAGAGACTGTTTTAAGAAATCTTAATAGATTTTATTATAAGCTTACCTTTAGTTAAGTAGGTAAATAGTAAGATATATAATGTAATCCTAGTAGTAGTAGATAGATTTTCTAAGTATACACTATATATTGCTATAACTATAAAGGTAACTAGCAGTAACTTAGTAACTATCTTTATTAAAAATGTTTTTTAGAATTATAGAGCATTAGAAGGCATTATAAGCAATAGGGGCACTGTTTTTACAAGCAAATTCTAGAGAACCTTCTACTACCTCTTAGTGACTAAGTAGCTACTTAGCACTATATTTCACCCTTAAATAGATAGTTAAACTAAGAGGATAAACTAAATTTTAGAACACTATTTATAAGCTTTTAAATATATAGAATAGACTAACTAGCTTAATTACTTAGCTTTTATATAATTTATATATAATACTAGCTATTATATAGCTTATAGCTATATACTAATGGAGTTACTGTAAGGGTATAAACCTAGAGGACTAGACTAAGTAACTAAGCTATTAGATATTATTAATTAATATATAGAAGTTAGGGTAAAAGAACTATAAACTAAGCATATAAAAATAAAGTAGCTACTTAGCAATACCTAAGCTTAGTATATAAGATACTATAATACTAAATGTAAGCTAATAAACTTTAATATTAGGGACTATATTCTCCTTTTTATAAAGAATATTAACCTATAGTAACTAAGCTAAAAGCTTATAGTAAGATATCTAGAACCTTACTAAATTACTAAGAAAGTTAGTTATTATAGCCTTACCTACTAACTTAAATTGCCTTTAACACTATAACTATATAATGTGTTTAACATTATAAGCCTTAAGCTATTTAAAGGTAACCTATACTAAGGGGAAGCAGCGCTAGTGTAGCTACCTTTTAAAGAAGACACTAAGGTATATAAGGTAAAATAAATAATAACCTATAAATATAAGGGTAAATAATGAAAATACCTAGTGAAGTAGAAGGGCTATAATAAGATAGAAAACTTATAGGTGCTATAAAAAGACTTTACTTTAAAAGACCTAATTAAGGAATATAAGCAGTTACTACGCAGCTAGGTAGCCTATAAGTTATAAGTAAAATAGGTTAATAAAAATAACGCATATTTTTCTTAATAAAAGCAAGTCTATTTAGTTAAGCAAAAGCTATTAAAAAAAAAAACAATAATATAAGAAAAAAAAAACAATAAGCCATTTCCTTATAGCGACGTTGCTACTATAATTCCTCCTTATTATCCTCCTCCCTAGCTAAATTCCCTATTAAATTAGATAATGCCTCTAGAAACATATATAGCCTAACTAGGCGTGGCAGAGCAGTAGAAGGGCTATTAGCCTGCCTAGACCTAGAGCGCGTGGATAAGGGATAACTAGCAATCTAGCAGTAAGTTAAAGGCATTAATAAAAAGAAAACAAAGGAAAACTTACTAAATAAAGGTTCTTATAAATAAACCATAGGTAATTAGACTAATTAATAGTAATAAGCAACTAGTTTATAGACACTAGCTGCTAGATTACCGTGTCCTAGCGGTGCTATTATTTAAGTATAAGCTTATATAATAATTATAACCTTTTAGTGCATCCTAATTTATTTAAGTTTTTCTACTTATTAAGCGTAAGGTTTAACGTAGAAATAATAGCAAGTAGACCCTAAGTAGTAAGTTAGTAGTGGGCTTATACTAGGACTTAAAAACTATACTAGAATCTAATAGTACTCTAGGTTATTAGTCTTCTCCTCTATAAGGTAGAAGACTTTATAATAAAGATATACTTATTATATAGTTTACTAAAGAAATATAGTAAGTTAGTAGTGATATTTAAGTAAGAATATAAGTTAAAGGGAAGAAGTTTTCTTATATAAAAATAAGTTTTATTATTATACTTATAGAAAGTATATTTTATACTTACCTCTATAAATTAAAAAAAAAGAAAATATTAGTAAAAGTAGTAGTAACCTTATAGTAAGCCACTTACTATTAAAGGGCGCGCATACTATAGGCATAGTAGCCCTAGTTATAATATACTATAGCTATAAATTATATTCCTCCTTGTTACTAATAGGAGCTTTAAGCTATAACTTTTAGGCATAAACTTAGTACCTATAACGCATATAGGGAAGCTCCTTCTTACTAATAGTAAGAGCGTGGATATTAGTATTAAATTAAGTAATTAATAAGTATAAAAGAAAACTTACACTATAATAGTTATAATATTAGGGGCAGGGTTAAGCTTTATAGCAATATAGTGGCAGCATTTTATTAAAGGAGTTTAAGTTTTAGGAGCTATAGTAAGCTAGCTAGAGGTTAGTAGAGAACATATAGGGAGCTTACTAAAAAAACTTATAAAAGGTTTATTAAAAAAAAAAAAGAAAAAGGAGAGAGGCTTATTTATAAGAGTAAAAGATAGTAAAGCAGGGAGATAACTAGTATAATAGAGTTAGTAAAACCCTTATAATAAGAAAGAAAAGAGAAAGAAAAAGAAGCTACCTTACTAAAAGCTTATAGAGAGGGAATACTTATAGTTAGTAATAAGGGTTAATAGAAAAGAAAAGGTAGGAAAAAAAGGGGGAGAAAGGGCGTTTTTATAATTATTAAGGGCTCTATAAAGATAAGGGCATTATATGCAAAAGACAGCTAAATAAGGCAACTAAAGCACTTAAATTAGTGAATCACAGCGCAGCAATAGCGGCCTAGCTACGCGTTAGTAGCTGTTAATAGCTGTAGTAGTAAAGTAAGTGTCTGGCTTAAGGAGCAAAAACCATGGATATATAGGAGGCTATAGGTGTTACGTGCTGGATGTCACACGTAAGTTGGGGGTACTCACACAATAGGTGTGGTACGTCATGAAGTCGTAAAGAGAGGGAACACTCAAGTCACAGGTAGGTGGTCGAGTGTATGTATGGTTGAAGTTGTTCATTACAAGGAGAAAGGGGGAGCGGAACCCTCCTATACGTGGTGGGTTCCGCCGTTATGTGCAGACCGTAACAATAGGCGTCTGACTACGCCTCCCTAAGACTTAATAAATTAAAGGTATTATAATAATTACATAAGAAGCTAGTAGTAGTAGCGTAGCTTACTTTAACTCTTAAATTAAAAAAGTAAGGCAATACTATACATTATAATAAGCTAGGGGGATAGGTAGAAGAGGCAAGGGGGCATAGAGACAACGAATTACGTAACTTAGCGGGCACACTACTATATTGTAGCAACCCCTTAGCGTAAAGGTAAAAGTAAGGTTATAAGGAAAGTAAGGCTAAATATAATATTATAATATAATTAACTTAGGCTAGCAAATTAAGACACTTATAAGGAGAGCACCCCTAGTAAGCAGTGTAGCAGTAGGGTAGTTACCTAATTAATTATATATATACTAGACTTTGTTATAGTAGGGCGTATAAGGCAGGGTAAATAATGCAGAATAAGGGTATTTCTAGATTTGCCCTATTAGGGAATAAGTTTAACCTATAAAATAGAAAAGCTTTCCTAGAAACCTAATATAGAGCAGCAAGGCAATAGTAACCTAGCAGCAAGACTATAGTTAGAGACTATAATTAAGGGCAATTATAAGGAAAGGGGGGGTATTTTATTATAGCTATTTCCTACTATTAGTAACTATAGAGTTAAAGGGCGCGGACTAGCTTATTATGCTAACGAGGGCATAAGGGAATAAGGCATATAGTGCCCTCGCTACGACTTAGCGGCGTGCTAAGGGGGCATATAAAAGAGAGGATGCGTACATTTATATAATAGGGCAGAGATTTATACCTTTAAGCACTACCCCCTACCTAGCAGCTACGTCGCAGTGCACCTTCTGTGTCTCAGTCTTCACTCCACTAAGCAATATCCCATTACCAGCCTTAACAGCCTTATAATAAGCACCCTATATGCCTTATTCTAGTAGACTGAAAAACTAAATATAAGTAGCTATTTTCTTTACTAAATAAGGAGGGCCCTACTATTTTCCAAGCTATAAAAGGGTTTTTTAGATCCCTAAAGCTTAATTTTAGTACCTACCCTAAATATCTACATTTTGATGAGGGTAGAGAGGTTGATTCTGCTTGCTAGCAGTGGCTAGTAAAAAAGGGGATAAAATTTACTACTTCTTCCCCTTATATTTATAAGCAAAATAGGCTAGCTAAGAGGGCTATCCGTGTTATAATGGATAGACTACGGGCTACCCTACACTGGTCTGGTTTACCCTTATTTCTATGGAATTTTGTTATTTCTACTGTTATAAATCTTATAAATATAACAGTAAATTCCACAAAACTAGCTAGCTTAGCATAATTATTAGCCGCAGATTTTAAAGAAAATACCCTAATTACCTTAGAGATTAGCTCTGCTAATTATAAGAGTATTAGGGCTATTGGCTCTTA
>SRPW01001438.1:0-10085 GCA_018360225.1 Claviceps pusilla
ATAAAGCTTTTATTATTATTATTTTCCTTAAAAGGACCTTTAAAGGCTTATAGAAAGGTAATAAATTTCTTATTAGTTAGAGGGTTTTTATACTTACTACTTTTTTATTACTTCTCTTTTACCTTCTACTACTTATATTAAGGGTGGTTTATAAACTAGCACCCTTATTTACTATAAATAAAGTATTTTTATAGAAAGGGGGAAGTATATAAAGGTTTTCTATAATTCAGGGCTCTAAATTATAGAGTTACTATAGCTCTTCTATATCTTCTATTTATAAATAGCGTTTTATTACTTATAAAAGAGGTGTTACCTTTTATTATTTACTATATAAAGGTTATAGCCTCTTTAATATAAAAGCATTTCCTAAGGTTATCTATAATCCCTTTATAGGTTAGTAAGTAACTATAAAGGGTATTATAGCACTTAGAAACACTACTAATAAAAATAAGGAGTTATTAATAAAGTTATATATTAACTATAAAAGAGTTAAAGAGACTATAATAGATTTTCTTAAGGTTTTTAATAAGAATATTTAAGTATTATAGCTTAGTTTTATTAAGGTTATTATTAATAACCTTTTAGAGAGTTATAGTATTCTATTTAATTCTATAGAAGTATTAGTTACTTTTAGTTTTAAAGTTATTCTTTATATAACTAGTAAGCTTATTAAAAGAGAGTCTTTTATAGCCTAACTTATTTAAATAGTATATAAAAGTATTCTTTACTAATGTGATGGATTCGAGCTAGAGGCTCGGATCCTTAGCGTAGCAGGAGAGGAGCATATGCGGCGACCCACTGTACCCATAGGGCAAACCCTATAAACACATATTATATATAGAATAGGCACGTAGCGGAGGGGGATAGTAGCCTTTCCTTTTTCCTTATAAATAATAATAACTTTATTAACACTAAATTATAGTTACTATTTAGGCTAGTCTATAATAATTATTATCTATTATAACATTACCTATAATATCTGTTTTTATATAAATAACATAATAGATCCTTAGTATTATAAATAGGTAGCCTAATTAGGCAATGTATAGGACTTACACTACCTTTATAAAACTATTACTTTAATAGCAGCTTAGCTTAAGGAACTACACTACTATATAGCCTTAGTAAACTAAGCATCCTATATAGATGCTCTAATATATACTAACTAGAAACAATCTAAGTATAAGCTGCTCTTAATAGGGAACCCTTATAATAGGAATAGGGCTTTATTCTAGGCTTAGCAGAGCCTTATAGTATATAAGCTAAAGGCTAACTTAAACTTTATTAGTACTAACTATAATAAATAGTTCCTTATTTACTAAAACCTATTGCCTAAAATTTAGGTATAGGTAGCCCTATTTTTTAAGCTTAGTAGTAATTATTAGTATATACTAAGCTATTTTCTTAAGTACCTTAATACTATATTTATAAACCCTTACTAAGAGGAATATATAGTTATAGAGTTAAACTAACTTAAATAATACCTAAATAAATAGTTTATAGATTTCTTTATCTATTTTAAATAGAAGTTATGCCTTATAAAGGGGAGTATATAGGCAGATATAGTAAAACTTATAAGACTCTAAGTAGAACTTAATAAGTAAATAAGGAATTACTATATAGGCTATAATATTCTCTACTCTAACTACTATACTGTAGTTATGTAATACTGTAGTATTGCCTTAAACATTAACTTATACTAAATTAAGGAATATATTAAGGCCTATTGCCACCCCTGCACTAAGCGTAACTAGAATAGTAATATAGCTATAATAGGTATTAATTTTACTAGCTTTTTAGAATTAAAATAGAGCTATAAGCCCTTTAGTAAGAATAAGTTAGGCGCTAAGTCTAAAGATACTAAAGGCATAATCTAGGCAACCTAGGTATTGTAGGATGTTATTAAGCGCTATAAGGCTGCCTACTAGTGCTTATATTATAGTAGTAACGGTTACCTTATCTATAGCTATACATAGCTTCCTGCTTATTGCCTAATAAGGGAACTAAATATTTAGGCCCTAAATGCCTTTAATAAGGAAGCGCTAAGCAATAATAATAACTCTAGGTTAGAAAAAGAGAGCCCTACTATATAAGTCTTAGTAGTAGGATATAAGTTAGCAGTATTAGCTTATATTACACTTATAATAGCAATAGCTTAAATATTTATAGAGAGATAGAATACTATATAAAGGAAGCACTATTCCTCCTTCCCTTTCTATATAATAGTTCTAAGTTTATTAATGCTTAAGTAAATAATAGTTATAATAGCTATGCTACTATAAGTAAAAGTATAGTTTAAAGGTTAAGCCTTTAATATATTACTCTAGCCTAACTATATACCCTTACTACTGCTATAATAGTTATATAATATAGCTATGCTAATGCTTCCTAGTGCCTAAGGATTATATATTTTATTTAATTTAGTGCTAACCTAAATAAATAATTATTCTCTATAATAGCCTATATAATCCTAGGCCTTTTATAAAACTACATCCTAGGGGCACCTTAGATAGCCTAGAATAATATTGTGTTATATACTACTAGACACCTCTTTATTATCTATATATAGGGTAACTTTAAGATTTATACCTTAAACGCCTAAAAGATAGCCTTACTAATAACTACTATTATAGAATTAGTGTATATAAGGTTAGTTTACTAGGCACTATAGTTAAGTAAGGTAAGCAGTGTTATATCCACTAGCCTATAGGAGATTAACATTATCCTTATATCTATAGTAGACCTAGTTTCCTTAGAAAAGAATAAGGACCTCTTCTCTTTACTAAGTAAATTAGCTAACTTTAAGGATTTATTTTACTAAAAGAATACTAGCGCCTTACCTTCTTATTATAAGTAGGCTAATTACTATATTTAATTATAATAGAATTCTAATAGTAGCTTACTAAACTTACCTTAGGCGCTACTTTATAATATACCCTAGGACTAGTTACTAAAAATATAGAAATAAATTATAGACCTTATAAATAAAGGCTAGATCTAGGCTTCCTCCTTCTCTATAGCAATGCCTATACTCTTAGTTAAAAAAGCAAGTAAAGGTTAGTGTTTTTATATAGACTATTAGGTATTAAATAAAATTATAAACTAAAACTATTACCTACTACTACTTATTAAGAAAACTCTACATTCCTTAGCCAGTGCCTAATAGTTTATAAAATTAGATATCTATACTACTTTCCACTGCTTATATATTACTAAGGGGGATAAGGCTTTAATAGCCTTTTATATACATTTTAGTCTTTTTAAATAGCTTATCTACCCCTTTAGCCTAGCTAGTGCACCTATAACGTTCTAACGCTATATTAATAAAGCACTAAGGGACGCTCTAAGGGCCTACACAACAGCCTACCTTAATAATATCCTTATTTACACTAGTAGTATATATAAGAAGCATATAAATCACACTAAAGAGATCCTTTTACGCCTTTAATAGGCTAGCCTACATTTTAACATTAGTAAGTATGCCTTTAGCGTAACTAAGGTAAAGTACCTAGGATTTATAGTCTAAGCTAGCTACATAGTATAGCTAAACCTAGCTAAGGTAGCCGCTATCTAGGAGTAGGAGGCGCTAACGCAGCTATAAGGTATACATAGCTTTCTAGGCTTTGTAAACTTCTATTAGGAGTTTATTACTAACTTTTTAAATCTTATTAAGCCTTTACTTAACCTTACTAAGAAGGGCATTCTATTTATCTAATCCCTAGCTTACTAAACAGCCTTCTAGCGCCTTAAGAATGCATTCTCTTTAGCCCCTATTCTAGCCTAATAGGATCCTGCCTTAAATATAGTAGTTAAGGCTAATGCGTTAAGAGAGGCAATTAGGGGTTACCTTTCGTAATATAATACAATAGGTATACTATAACCTATAGCCTACTACTCTACCTAACTCATAGCCCCTTAACAGAACTATATAATCTATAATAAGGAATTGCTTAGCATTATCTTATACCTTAAGGCATAGTCTACTAAGCTCTATAGTGTCTTTTAGCTATTTATAATTCTTACTAACTATAAAAACTTAGAATACTTTATAAGCCCTTAGGAAATATTAAAATAATAAGTATACTAAGTAAAGACCCTCTCCCTTTTTAATTTTTACCTTTACTACCACCTAGGCTCCTAAGTAGCATGCCCTAATGCGCTATTTTACTATAAATAAAATAAATTAAGGGAACCTATAGTAACATATCCTTTACTCTACCTAGTATTAGTTACATACCTATTATAGCTACCCTATACCACCCTAGCCTTATTACTAGAGCAGGATTAAACCCTAATTAGCATTACTATAGCTAACCTATAGGGCTATAACTTTTTTACTAATAACTATCTTTAGAGCCTTTAGGACTAAGGCGTTTAGGCTAACCTAATATACTAAGTAAAGGTTAAAGCAGTATATTTAAAGGCCTAAAGATTTCCCACTAAAGTAACTACATATTAGTAGGTTAGTAACTATATAGTTAATGCCTATAAGGCTTTATTATTTTATAGCTACCTTTAGGTTCTATAGTATAAGCCCCTTACTACTATACTAATCTAACAAACCTATAATTCACTACTATTAGGCTACCTAGGGAAGAATATAACCTTTTAGGCTCTCTATTATAATTACCACTAGGAGGGTATATTAACAGATATTACGCAATATATATATAATTACTACTGCTATAGAGCTTATAAGAGCTAGCGCCTTTATTAGGGCTTTCTATAGCCTATTCTAGCGCTAGATAGGTATTAGTTATAGATATTAGTAGATTTTATAACTAACCTCCTAGCTAACTCTTTAGACGCCCCTTAATTTCTTATAGTTATTATAGACTGCCTCTCTAAATACATTTAGTTAAAGGCTATAATAAGTATAAGCGCTAAAGCATATACTTAACGTTTCCTAGACTACTAGTAGCGCTTCTATAGATTCCCTTTAAGTATTATCTTAGACTATAGCTTAGACTAGGTAAGTAGTTTCTAGTTAATACTTTACTCCCTTATAGATACTAAATAGCTCCTCTTTATATTATATTACCCTTAAACTAACAGTAGTACTAAGTGTATAAATTAAGAGGTTTAGGTAGTATTATAGATTATAGTCTCTTTCACTTAGATAGATTAGCCTATACATTTAATAGCTTACTAGCTTGCCTTTAATAACTATAACTTATTAGTCACTGGCCTAAGTGTATATATAGCCCTTTATAAGTTTAATATTAACCTAATATAGTGTATACTAGCTTCTATATAGAGCTAGATATCCCCTAAAGGGCAGGCAGTCTAGTTTCTTAAGCATATTAAGTAAGAAATAGCACTAGCTTAAGCTGCTATTAACTTTACTTAATAATATTAATAAGAGTCCTTTAACTAATTATATTGCCTAATAGAATAGTATTAGCTTAGTAATAAAGTTTAGCTTAGCCTTTAGAATATTTATATACTTTACCTAAGTAAGAAGTTAGACTAGGTTATAGCTAAATATACTATGCTTAATATTCCTACCCCCTTAACTATTAAACTAAATATCCTAGGGGGTATTTACCTAGTCTTCTATATTAATTTAATAGAGTATATAGTAAATAATCCCCTCTCTTTTTAGGTTCTACTTAATTCCTAACTAAGCCCTATCTAGCCTTAGGATAATAGTATAAATACCCTCTATAAGTACTAAATTAAGTCTATCTTAGCTATAAAAAATACTAAAGGATATAGCAGCCACTATAATATACTAGTTAAATAAGTTAGTTATATATAGCTAATATAAAAGCTACTTAAAAACCTAAAGGACACTAAGGCATTAGTGTAATTTAAATTATAATAGGGAAATATATATTTTAATAATAGTCCTAAAGAAGTACGCTATAATTCTTAATTAACACTATATAGTACACTATTTAATATAAACTCTAACACTACTAAGCCCTAAATAGGCTTTAATCTAATAATAATAGTTCTATGCTTTACTTTTGCTTACCTTTAGGTAGAGTAGACTAGGCAGTAAAATTAACCCTTCTTTTTTTTTTCTTTTTTTTTTTATAGTACTTAAATAATATAGTTATAAAAGGTAAGTTAAAAGGGGGTAGGGGGGGTAACTCCTAGCTAGTAGAAAATAAATTAAGCCTTAGTAGCTTAAAACTAAAGAAACCCTTAAGTAGCCTAAACCTATATAATAAAAGCATTAAAAGTGCATTAGTAATAGGCAGTAGCGTATTATTAGCAAGAGAGAGTGTAATAGCAGCAGTAGAAGTTATAGTAATAGTAGGCAGTATAGTAGTAGTGGTAGGTAGCATAGTAGTAGCAGAAGGGAGTAGCACTTATTGTTAAGGTTCTCTAAATAGGAGGCTTAAGGGTAGCTATATAGTAGATAAAGCATCTATAGTAAGGCCTAGTAATGTAGGAGGAGGTAGTATTAGCGTATATACTTACTCCTTTAAATATAGTAGTAGATAAGACAGTAGGGCAAACTAGTATAACTAAAGATAAGTAAATAAATTATAATATATAGGCATTAATTGCTTAACCTAGCGCTATACCTTAAATAACTAGGCATTAGTGTAGTTAATACTAGTCTTTAATAAGTAAATAGTAGCTAAATTAATAGTAGGAGTAGGTAAGGGATATATTAGTGTTTTATTAGTAGTAAATTAAAACTATTTTAATAGCTAGGAGAAAGATATAAATAAAAAACTAGTAGTAATAGTAGGTATAGTATATTTCTTAATAGTGTATAGGGTAGTAGTAAAATAGTTATATAGCGCCTTAAAAGGCTTATTTAATATAACCTTTTTCCCCTTACTATTAGGGGTATTATAAGCAAAGAAATAAGGCACCTTTATAGCCTTACTATAATAAATAGCTATTATAATCTTATAAGTAAAGCAGCAGAGGGCAGGACTCTAAGCAAACACAGCAGCATTATATATATAAGTTGCCTTTCTCCTTTAACACTTTTTATAAGAGTACTAGGGGCCTAGGGTGTATAAGAATAGTCTATTATTTACTATGTATATAAGATAGAATAAACACTAAATATTTAGCTAATTAAGATTAATAGAGGTAAATAACTTATCCTTAGAGTTACCTTTAACCTTATAGTAGCCTAAGATATAGTAGCTATTTAAAGGTAAAGGAGGGGGAGGCAGAGCATTAGCAGCAGTAAATATAATTTTACTATACTTAGTTTTAGTAAAAAAGGGCAGTAGGGATAGGAAAGCTTACTATTTAGATCTAATAAGTAATAATAAGGGATCCCTTATAGGTATTAATAAATAAGAATAAGGATAGTATAAGTATTAATAAAGGACAGGCAGGAAGCAATAGGCATCTATATAGAAGACTTAAGGCACACAAAATACTAATAAAGAGAATAATAGTAAAATTACATTTATAAGCATAGGGGGAGTGGATTAGAGATTTATAGTTAGTGTCTTAGGTATAATTAGCTAGCTAATCTAGGATTTTAGAGATTTCTATTTTAGGTTTATTTTTATTAATCCTAGGCACTAGAGCATAACTAGCTAGAATAAATAGCTCTGCCTAAAGTATTACATTATAAACACTTAAGTGTTATTATTATATCCTATCTACTTATTAACCGTCCAACGGCTAGAGGGCAGTGGAGCAGGGGGCTATATAATAGATTTAAGCTAGAGGCTTAGATCCTTAGCGTAGCAGGAGAGGAGTATATACAGCAACCTACTATACCTATAGGGCAAACCCTATAAACATATATTATATATAGAATAGGCACGTAGCGGAGGGGGATAGTAGCCTTTCCTTCCTCCTTATAGATAATAATAACTTTATTAACACTAGATTGCAGTCGCCATCTAGGCTAGTCCATAACAACTAATATAATTAGAAAAGTAAAGTTCTAGATTTCTAAAGGGATATTATTATAAATATACTTATTCTAGAAAATATTTACCTTTAGGGTAAGGAAATTATATATTTTTCTAGTGTATTTATCCTTTTTTATATATACCTTTATTAATTCTCCTAAAATTTATTATATTTAGTTATTTAAAATTCTACTAGGGTTATTATTATATAGTGGATTCTAATAGACCTAGTTAGGTAGGTTTCTATAGAAAATCTTAGGGTTTTTCTTAGAAAAATCCCTTTATTAGCTAAGCTAGTTAATAAGTATATAAATAGGGAAATTAGGGTTAGGCTAAGGTAGAGGATAAAAAGGTTATTAAGGGGGTTTATAAGAGTTATTATTTAGGTTTAAAGGTATTAAGGGAGGATAATAACTTATATTTAAAGGAGGATTCTATATAAACTAATGTAGTTAGCTTAATTAAAGGTAAGGCTAGAGTATTAAAAGCTTTAAATAATAAGGGGAAGTCTTAGCTTTAGCAAAGAGAAATATATCCTTAAGTTATTAATTTATATATTTAAGTAATTTAAAGAGGGAAAGAGGAATTAAAGGTTAAATTCTTTTAATAAATAAAACTCTATTTTCTTATAGAAAGTCTTAAAAGCTACTTTAAAGATATATACTTATCTTCTAAAAGTAAGAGATATTTTAGTTTTAAAAGTCCTCTTAAAGGTTATTAATAAGCTCTTTTTTAGTCCACTTTTATAACTAATAATAGTTAATAATATATATAATTTAATTATTAAAGGCTAGCATTATTATATTACTAAGGTTAGGGTTTTTATAGGCTTCTTTTTATTTTAGTAAGATAGCACTATTAAATAAGTAAAGTTACTTTAAAAAAGAGTTTTTTAATAGGTAAACTAAGCTAGTAACTAATAATACTTTATTATTATTATAAGTTCTTTTCTATATTTTTTATTAAATAGCTTTATTAAAAGTTAGTAAAGCTATAGTTATTTCTTTAGTAGCTTTAATAGCTAAATCTTTAAAGGTAACCCTTTTATTTATTTTTAAGGGAGGTTTTTGCCTTTAAAATATAATTTTCTATAATAAATAGAATAAATATTAGCATTTACTTAATAATAAAGGCTTTCTTTATTAAAGTCTAACTCTACTAATTATAATAGAGTTTTCTTCCTTAGTATAGTAATAGGGGTCTTAAATACCTTAAAAGCTATTTTTTTTATAGTTAAACCTAGCAAATCTATAGTTATTACTAACTATTAATTAGTATTAGGAATAACCTAAAAAAGGGAAAATAAATACTAAAATATATATATAATAAAAATAATATAAAAAGTATAATTCTTAATTATTTATTATTTAAGCTAAGAGCTAAGCTTATAAAGTAAGGAAAAAGGTAGTGTTATAGCTATGCGTGCGGTCAGCAGTGCAGCTAATCAGACCGCGTGCATCGTTGTGGCGGACCCACCCAGTCGCCCACACACGCTACACCCGGCGTTTTTGCCTGCACCGAGGTTTTGCCGTTGAGAGCAATTCCAACAATAAGAACATTTTATTAATAATTTTATAATTTAATATTCAATATTAAAAAATTATTAATTTAATTAAATAATTTATTAGTATAAGTAATATTTTATTTTAGTTAAGTTATTTTATAGCTTATATTTATATCAAGATTATAGAGTAAAAGATTAGTAAATTTATAATAAGTATTTTTTATACCTTAATAATAAAAAAAGAAAAATTATTAAGTTTTACTTAACTATACTTAGGTTTAATTAATAAATATTATTTTACTTTAATCTATTATATTTAATAACTTATAATTCTGTAATTAATAAAGTAATATTTAAATAGTTTTAATTATATAAAATAATAACTTTAGCTAGTAATTAAAAGGTTATAAAAAAGGCTTTTTTTTAAAAAAAAAACTTTATAAAAAATTAGTATAATATAAAAGGTTATAATATTTTATATTATAATAATAAAAGCTAATTCTATATACTTAAATATTAAAATTATATATTTAAATCCTTATATATATATTTTTTTTATTAAAAGTAATAAATGAAGAATTAAATCATTATTATTATTATTATTACTTTAGTTAGGCTTGTGAGCCCAATACTAGTACCACTACTACTTAAACTATATAGGAAAAACCCTAGCATAGGGAGGAAAACCTATATATAACCTTTTTCTATATTTTATAGCAGAGCTATAGTAGCTC
>SRPW01001439.1:0-10082 GCA_018360225.1 Claviceps pusilla
CACAAGAACAACTACGACGACCGAAAAAAAAAAAAAAACAAAGACCAAAAAAGAAACACACACACAAAAATGCGATATGAATTGGGACGATGATTTCCTTGGATGGGCAGAATTCCGGCGTCTGGACAAATTACTCGCAGAGGAGGACCCGCTGCGACGAGGTCCCAGCCTCGGAGACATTCTTCTACGAAACGAACAAGTTGCGAGAGAGATGGTCCGGGACACCAGCTTGGATGGTGGAAAAAGCCTGCTGAACGCCGCTCGGCACCATCATGGTGGGAATGGGAATGGTAGTGCGCTGTTCGGGACCGCCCTACACAAATTCACCTATCTTGTCCACTGGACCGGATGGCTGATCTGGAGAGCCGGAGCCCTGTCCTGGATGGTACCGTACTGGTTCTACGTTGGGTTTATCCTCCGAGGGCGCTCCTCCGTGTTCCGATATGCGATTCTAGTGGCGCTGCTCATGGTGCTGGTGGATGAGCGCAGCTCCGCGCCTGAACTGCGGCCAGGCGGCGTGGCATGGATCTGGTACGGGATGAGGCCATGGGGAGGGCACGATGATCGTCAGAGTTGGTATCTGCTCGCAGCGCCGTTGGTCTGCCGAACAGGTCTGGATGTCCTCCGCGCAGGGCACGCGGCGTGTGCGCGGGCGTTTAGCAACGCTCTCGACGTGCAGATATGTCTCTCGGAGCACGTCGTCGTGTGTTTCCAGCCCACGCCTCCGGGGGCGGCGTGTGATGGAATCTTTCGGCGGCGGATGCTGGATGAGGAGCGGAAGAGGCGGGATTTTGATGTACATGAGCCCGAGGATGGATGGGATGGGTGCACCACGCGGGGTGGTGGTGATGGTGGTACGGGTTCGCATGAGCCGATTCGGAGGCACGGCGACAGCGGCGGCGACTGGCGCTTGTATTATAGCGAGGAGAAGTATGCAGCGCGGCGACGGCATGAGCAGGCTGACGCGAGAGGAGGACGAGGACGACGTGTATCGCGGGTTTCCATCGCGTCTCGCTATGCGGAGGAGTCGATGCCTATTACGTGGGGAGTCGGTCAGGGGGGGAGATTCGTGCCCCGAATGATGAAGGTTTGGGTGTATCATGATTGCGAGACGCAGATGGACGGGTGTGATGAATCGTGACAACAGGTTAGAGTCTTTCCGCGTCGGGCCGTCCAGGGGGGCTGTGAACCCAGGAGGTTTCTCAAGGCACCCGAGGACCATGACGAGTATTTGTGACTGGGGTGGTGTGAACGACACCCAGGCATGAGGTGTGTTTCAATGTTGAAAAATCACATCTTCTCCAGGCCTTGTCTGCAGAACACGTCCAGGAATAGGGACTTGGGACGCCTCCTTTTCTGGCTGTCTGATCGATGTGCACACGATATGTATCCGGGGGAGTCATCGTCTCCTCTTTCCCCCGGTTTCCAACCACCCGGGGTCTCTCGTCCTGCGAACAAGCTGGGGGGGTGTGTTGAACACCATCGTCGGGTTGGGGCGCGCGCGAGGCTTGTTTAGAGAAAGACGGCGATAGATATAAAGAGACGCTTGCGTCTCTGAGCTGGCCATTATACTCGGATTTCCAACCCTGTTTTTTTTCCCTATCATTCCTCAAAAGAGAACTTTCACTTTTTTTTTTCGCCCCCCCCCTCCCCCCCTCCCCCACTCCCCCTTTGGTAATATTGCAGCTGTGGCTCTTTGAGGAAGCTGTGTGTATATGTGCGTGTGTCTCTATCGAGTCTCGGCCGTAAGCAGCAAGATAACATGTTTACTCAACACATCACCACCACAACAACCACCGTCGTCGTCATAAGCGATGGCGAATACTTCCCGGGACAGCTGCATGATTCCACGACGCACCATGGCATGTGGTGCCAAGACGGCGGCTATCAGGCACAATCGGCGGCAGGGGCGCAAGAACAGGACAGTCCTTGGGATTCCATTATGGCGGACCTGACGTATGGACAAGGGCCGCCTCTTGCCCTGGACGTCAGCAACGGTTGGGGGGAGTGGCAGATGCAGCTCGATGCTGACGACGGAGGAGGAGAAGCAGATCTCGACATGGCATGGGGCGACCAAGACACAAGATGGCAGTCCATGTGGTGTGGGCATCCCGGCATGGAGTACACGGACGCGTGGGGGACAGAATATCTCTTTCCGTATCCCCCGATGTGCTGGCCGCCGGTGCTCGTGGAGCCGGACTTTTCTGCCGAGATGGACGGCATCCAAGACTGCGAGGCGGCGATGGCTCTTGACGAGACGCCGCCATCCGAAGCCATCGTGCTGACTGCCGCGGAAGACGAGAGCGGGCAAGACTGCGTACCTCCCGATGTGGCTGCCGCGACGGAGCTGTTTTCGCAGCTGGCTTCTTCTCTCGATGCCATGGACTCGGATGCTGTTCGTCTGGGCGAAACCAGCACCAGCACCCAGAATGAGGAGCTGTCGTCTTGCACAATGACGCGCAGAGTCGGAGTCGGAGTCGGAGTCGATGCAGAAACACCGCACCTCGACAGCGACGAGCCACATTTCCTGCCACCGCTTTTTGCCTCCCCCTCCTCCTTGTGGTAAACCCGTGGCAGCAGCACATGCATGCCCAGACGCCCATCAACAAGCTGCATGCAAACGCTCATTGATGAAAAGCCCGCAGCCGCCCGCTCACGACAATAGAGCACGGCGAAGGCGAGATGTGGGACGGAGGAAGAGGAAGAGGAAGAGGAAGAGGAAGAGGAAGGGGGCGAGGAAGGGGAAGGGGGCGAGGAAGGGGACGAGGCGGACAAGATGCTTGCGGATTGCGATCAGACGGCTTGGCGGAGTGATTATATGTCTAGTGAAGCGATACAGATAGGCGGGTAAATCATATTTTAAAAGCCATGTATTCCCACACTTCTTGACAGACATATTGACCGTGGAACGGCATGAGGTGCAGTACAGCATCAGAGACAACATTTCTTATTACTGGCTAGACGTTAGGGTAGCTCTCTGTGACTAGCGACGACGTTTTCCGTGTAAAAGGCAAAAAAAGAAGAAATCAAAAAGAAAAGAAAAGAAAAAAGAAACCAAAAAAGGAAACGAGGATCAAGTGGGCTACAAGTACTCACAAGGACGGAGACAGTGGCGCATATTTCTTTACCTTTGAAAGGAACCAGCATACGCATATACATACCCGGGCAGGCAACTGCACATAGAATAGATGAAAATGATTGGAAACCATTGCTGTGGCACTACCTCTGGGAACTGGGACTCGCCATATCATCATTCATATTTGCGTCTATAATCATCTATGCTTCAGCTTCGTCCAACCATTGGATCCACTGCGCGTTGTGGTCTTTGCTTCCATCACCTGGCCATTGACACCGACATCTTCATCTCCCACTGCGTTCCTCGTAGATGTGTCTTCGACCTTCCAAGCGTCATCGTCGAGCAGCTCCCAATCCGGCGTCGGAGCATCGCCAATCAACTTTTTCTTGAGTTTGTCCGCCAGCTTGATGGGACCCGGGAGCTTGAATGATCGTACCAGCTCCATGCCTTCCGTGCTGCCGAGATAATAAAAGGCCCCGCCATGAGAATAGCGGCCGAGCCAGTTGCCTTGGATCTCTGGGCGCAGGTCGTCTCGCTCCCCTCCATCACCCGCGGCCCAGCCTGGAGTCTCGACTTGGAATGTGTGAAAGTCATGGGCCTGCGCGCTCACCAAGAAATTATACAGGTTGCGTCCCATGCTGCAAATGTCTTCGAAGCTGCTCGTGTCACCTATGGGAACGCCTTGGGAACAACATAGCCAGGCGATATCGTATGCGAGAAGCGTGACTCCCTCAAGAAAGTACGAGTATGTGGCGGGATCCTCCTTTGCCAGCTGAGTCAACGGCTTCTCAATAAACAAGGGTCGGGGTCGTGGTACGCGTTGAGACCCAGCCGGACGCTGGTGACGTGCAGATGATGAGAAGCCTGGCGAACTGGGGAACGAAGCTTGGAAATTTTGATGCGAACTGTTGAGATTGAAAATAGTTGGTCGTGGGTAGTCCCGGTGAGGCAGGGTGATTTCAGCTGGGAGGCGGACAGATAGATAATGACAGACAAGAATGAGAATATGAGCCACGTGAGCGAGAGAGGTCGAAATGACTTCCGGGCTGATGGCTTTTGAACAAGTCAGTCAGTCAACCACTCGGAGGATGGAAGCAGAATGCAAAAAAAGAAAAAAAAAAAAGGGGGGGGGGGTTGTTGTTGTTTGCAAGTCAAACAGAAGACATACAGTCCATGGCGGCCAAATCAAATATGGGCACTCTACCGAGGTAATAATCGTAGGATGCCGAGCCTGCCTTCTTCGTTCTCCTGAGCCCGTATAACCTAACAGCCTCGGAGCAAAGAAACGCCCGCGTGTTTGCAGTGACTTCTGCTTTTTGCGCCCATCGAAAGCGAAGCACTTGTGCAGACTTGTCTAGCTCCTGCTGTTGTTTGACGCGGCGTTGAACAAGACCGTCGGAAGCCGAGGCGAAGTCCGACCTCCTTCTCGCCAGCGCTTCTTTCCGGCATCGGATTTCTTCTCGAGCTGCTTGAATTTCCTCTCTCAGTTTCTGAGCTGCCGCAAGAATCTGATCCGTGTGATGCTCCATGAGGCACGATTGAGCCAGAGACTTCTCTGAGCTGCCGAGGCTAGCGGCCGATGAGTCGGCGGGTAGCTTGTCAATTTGGCCCCGGAGAGTTTCGTTTTCCAGAACGACCTGCAGATTCTTCAAGCGACCTTGATAGATGTGATTTCGCGCATCGATAGTACATAAGAAGGGCAGTTTCTGAGCATCGTGGCGACGACAGCAGATGCTGCACTCCATGATGATCAGTGTCAAATGACAAGGGTTCTTGCTGCCCGACTCTCCAGTATCTCATCACTGTCGTCTGAAAGATTGCATGAGCCGTAGATGAAGAGGTCGTCGCTCGAGCTGGTGAGCAGCTAATCGCACGATTGCCTTGTCGAGATGGTCACGGGGTTGATGAGAAAGTTCAATGTTGTGTCTAACAAACAACCAAGAGTTGACGACCAACTGGTCACTGGATTGCAATGACACCACAAGCGTCCACAGTGGGGCACTTTTCAGTGAGACAGTGCGAGCAGGCAGGCACCAAGCCTTGAACGTTCAATGTTGTCTCCCGAATCTTCTCAAATGCTTTCATGTTGTCTGGTCTCCAAGGCAGGAGCGTCCGGGTGCCTGCCTTGACTCGACAAAACTGACACGTATCGAAGCAGACCACCAGACCACCAGACCACCAGATCATCAGATCATCAGACCATCAGGCCGTCCACGACCAAAATCACAAGCAATGTCTTCACCTCCGGGATCTCCGTCAAGTCCATCAGTCATGTCAGAAGCCTCATCCAGAGAGGACGAGCAGCCGGCTGGCGACGACACTATAACTTTGTCGGATATAGAACAGAGGCCTCCGCCCCATGGCGATGACCACGACCACCACGACGATCACGACGACTTGCCCGACGAGCGCCTCAATGGTAATGGTGCGTCCGCCTCCCCACGCATGACCAGCGTGACCAGCCCTCCTCCCGCCGATGTTCCCCCGTTCGACTGGGAGCAGTTTGAGGCAAGATACGAGAGCGCTCTGAAGGAGGCAGATGCAGAAGAAAGAGACATTCTGCAAGAAGCCCAAAGCCTGTCCAAGGTACCTATTCCACAAACCCATTCACGGTCCCAGTCCCAGTCTCAGTCCCGGCCCAAGCCCGAGGCAGGCTACTCACACGTCTTGGGATTGATAGTACTTTCAAACTTGGGCATCTGCTGCTTCAGCTCACGATGATGAGCGTGCGGTCAAGCGCTTGCGCACGCGACAGCGATTCGTCAACTTGTCTGAAGAGAAAATGGCACAAAAGCAGAAGCACTGTTAGTTGTTTGCCGTGAATTCAGTCTGCTCCTCTCGCGTGGACTCTCTAGCTAACGTCAAGGCAAAGACGAAGAGGTGGTTCGCGCTTTCGAGAGTGCCCTCGCGCTTCTCAAGTCGACTTAATATTTTCTGTCTGCAGCGCCTGTACATTGCAGGCTTGGGTTTGGGCGTGTGGAAGCGCCAAGTATTAGTGGCCAAGTGCCCCACCGACTGTCTATCCAATCCAGCACTTTTCTTGACGGCATTGTTTCCAACCTCTTTTTCAAGCTCTTCCCTCGTTTGGGGCCACCTTCATCACCACCATCGCCCTCCATCATGCATAGTTCTCCCACCGTCGGATAAGCCAGAAGAGGGCGGGATTTAAACCTCGAGGCCACGCTCTTACTCTTGATTTCGCAAAAAGAATTCACTACTATGAGGCTCGGCCTTATCACCTTTCGGGGCCCTCAGTGATACAACATCCAGCTAGCTATGCCTTCGGCCAGCCTGTCTGGATGATCGCGTAACCTGCATTCAGTATGACAGCCAAAACGAGTCCAGAATGGCAACATATAGCTGAAAATATGAAAATCTCACAGGTTGGGGAAAATCCGCAGTCTCCATTCAAATCCTTTTTTTCTTCTTCTCGCAAACTGACAAATACCAGCATGAATTAGTGGCGTTTGATCAAATCCATTTCTCTAATGATGCCGTGGCTAAATTTGCTACCGAGTTTACCAATTTACCACCGCAAAATGAGGATGCTTGTCTTGACGAATCTTATGGCTGGGAAGAGGAGGACGACTTGGGCTTTTACTGTGACGGCGTCAAGCGCACATTGACCGACGAGCAGATCGCCATTTTTCGACACTCTGAATTAAGAGAGCTCGAAAAACGGCAAAACAGAGCCAAGGCGTCGGGATCGAGTGTTGGTACTGAGAATACAGATGGTCAAAGGAACGGGTCAACAACGGAATCGTCTCAGAGCGCACGCGCACATAGCAATCATGAGGTCAGAAAGAAGAAGAAGAAGAAGAAGGGGGGAAGAAATGCTCTGCATGAACCCAAGCCTGATTTGAGAAAGCGGACCTGGGATGTTGTTGACGCCGGCCTGGACTCTCTAGACTACGACTGATGGGTCGTTTTGCAGTAAGCACTTTTTTTTGCCCTTCAAACTTGACTCTCTAATGCCTACATGATGAAAAAAACTCGTATCGTCATCCTTAGTCCGATCTGGATGTCGTACAGATGATTCATTTGATTTGTTTCAAGTGAGGATGGACGTTGAATCTGGACATGACGAGGTGAAATAATCTTCTCTCTGAGGCGGGCTATGATGAGCCTACCTTCTTCACCTTTTGTGAAATCGCACAATTTGGCAGTTCATTACTGATCCCGATCATGAAACAGGCATGTTGTCGAGAAGTTGTCAGGATTTGGTGGATGCAGCTTGAAAGTTGAGGGTGTGTCCTACGCGACTCGGGAAAGCTGGTATGGCAATTCGCGATGCGAGAAACTCGACTGCCCGTGTTTATGTAATGATAGTCATGAGACCATGAGACATCATGTAGCCTTTTGAAACCTCGTCTCTCGCGCCTGTTGCACGTCATATGGACAAAGCACAATGTGTAGACTACAGAGATTTAATCAATTTTAAGACAAAAAAAGGGATGTTGCCCAATCGTTTGCGGCGCCATTGGAGGAACTCCTATACAACCGCAGCTGCCAATTACAGGCCATCACGATAGAATAAAGTGGGACCATACGCAAGTCGAGTCGAGCCGACGGCGACGGCTGGGGCCCATCCCACCTTGCACCTTGCTTTGCTTGGTTTTACCCTCTCGAGTTCTCGAGCCTCGAGTCTCGACCCCCAACCTCAACCACCGTTTGGCAGTCTTGACCTTCAGCCTCGCGAATAAGTTCGTCGGCCAGGCCTTGCACCGGCCATCCCCCTCACACCCGAGCCATCCTCAGACCCTCGATACATCGTCGGTGTCGCGGCCCTCGCGACACATTCTGCGCCGAGGCATCATGGCGCGCGTCTACGCCGATGTCAACCAGAATATGCCCCGCAGTTACTGGGATTACGACTCCGTCAACATCAGTACGTCCCAAGCCAATTGCGATTTGGATCTGGTCGATGATGACTCTTGCTTACACGTGCTCGCGCATAGGCTGGGGGGTGTTGGAGAACTATGAGGTTGTGAGAAAAATCGGTAGGCCTTCTTTCCCCCACTTCCCTGCCAGCACATCTTGGTCGTGTAGCTGAATTCATCCACTCTGTTGTTGCAACATAGGTCGGGGCAAATATTCCGAAGTTTTCGAAGGCATCAACGTCGTCAACTACCAGAAGTGTGTCGTCAAGGTTCTCAAGCCTGTCAAGAAGAAGAAGATTAAGCGAGAGATCAAGATCCTTCAGAATCTCGCCGGAGGTCCCAACGTCGTTGCGTTGCTGGACGTAGTCAGAGACTCTCAGGTCAGACCTTTCCTCCCGTTTTTCTTCAACTTGAACATCCTATCCCCGGTCGGAGCTCATTGTTTCCTTCTTCTTTCTAACTGCTGTAACTGACGTGGATGTTTTTTTTTTCCTGTTGGAATTAATTGCAGAGCAAAACTCCTTCTCTCATCTTCGAATATGTCAACAACATCGACTTTCGTAGCCTGTATCCGAAATTCACCGACCTCGATGTGCGCTTCTATATACATGAACTGCTCAAGGCTCTTGATTTCTGCCACAGCAAGGGCATTATGCATCGAGATGTAAAACCTCATAACGTTATGATTGATCATGAGAACAGAAAGGTAGGATCGACTCTGCCGATATGGATCCTGCGGATTATCAGATCAAGCACGCGTGCGCGGTATTGGGCTGACACATGGCGCAAATTTGTTCTTTGTATAGCTGCGCCTCATCGATTGGGGTCTTGCCGAGTTCTATCATCCTAGGACTGAGTATAATGTGCGAGTGGCTTCAAGATATTTCAAAGGACCAGAACTTCTTGTGGACTTTCAAGAGTACGACTACAGCTTGGATATGTGGAGTTTGGGGGCCATGTTTGCCTCCATGATCTTCAGAAAAGAACCATTTTTCCACGGCAACAGTAACTCCGACCAACTAGTCAAAATCGCAAAGGTCTTGGGAACCGACGAGCTCTTTGACTACCTTGACAGATACGAGATTGAGTTGGACTCTCAGTACGATGATATCCTTGGGAGGTTTCAGAAGAAGCCCTGGCACAGCTTCGTGACGTCTGAGAACCAGCGTTTTGTCTCTAATGAAGCCATCGACTTCCTCGACAAGCTATTGCGATACGACCATCAAGTAAGTCGGCTTTGACAGCCACCGCCACCCGAGGAAAATACAAACAAATGAATCAAGGAGCGGTCTCGGCTAATCAAAAACTTGTAGGAACGACTTACTGCCAAGGAGGCGCAGGGCCATCCTTATTTTGACCCTGTGCGAGATCCCGAGGTCTTCCAGCGCAACTTGGCTGACCCTAATGGAGCATACAAGTCGTGAGGGGGGCTGCAGAGGTGGCAATTGAATACCACGAAAAAACATGGTGTTCCATTCCTGGTCCAGATTCTCTCCATTCTTCTGGCCTTGCCATTCGACGACCATTCTTGGCAGCTTCTAATTGTGTTCTTCATCAAAGAGACAGCTGGCCATCGCTTTACTTCATTCTGGTCGCTGAAAAAAAGAAAAAGAGATGGACGATCGGCTAGGTCCAGATATTCGGTTAAATTGGCGACTGAAGAATCCGAAAGATGAATGCCAAACGTCAGCATTTGCATCAGCGCTGGGCGAGATGATGCGAGACTCATCACGGTTTACCACAAAGACAACAGATCAGAAAAAAAAAAACGTTGCGAACTGGGAGAATTCAATTCTACATCAACCTGCCAATCTCCCAAGACTATATCGGGCGAGGCGCGCTCTCGACGTCAGCCATGAAAGGCAAGAGTTGAAACGATGACATGGCCGGAGGAGAACCCGGAGCGGAACAGGGAGCGCATATTTTAGGTTTAGGCTTTAGGTTTCTTGTTCTTTTTTCTTTTCCTTTTTCTTTTCCGTCTTTTTTTATTAAGAGTTTCGACTCTTCTTATTTGTCCCGCGTTGAGCCATTCAAGGAAATTTGTCGTATTCTACATTATTCCAAGTTTCTCCCTCCCCTTCTCCTTCTTGGGTGCAGCGTCATGGTAATAATGCATCATTGGAAAA
>SRPW01001440.1:0-10065 GCA_018360225.1 Claviceps pusilla
CTATAAACTTACTAAACCTTTACTTTATATACTAATAAAAGTTAATAATTATATAAAATAAATAATAGCTAAGCTTTAAGCTATTATAAACCTAGTAATCCTAAGGGAACTCTAAGGTAGTTCTAAGCTAAATCTATAATAGAATACTATACTAAAAAAGCTACTTAAAATATAAAAAAAGTACTAAGGTAGTAATAAACCTCTTATACTAAGAAAAACTAATAACTTACTACTAATATAACTTAAATATAAAGCTAAGTTATTAGTAATAAATAGTATAGTATTTAGCGCTTTATTATTAAGGTAGTAACTATATATTAAAGAAGCCTATAGAAACTTAAGCACTAAGTATAGCTTTATAATAAATTACTATTAAAATAATAGTAAATCCTAACTCTTATTTAAGGTAAGGGACTAAATATTACTATTATTAAATTATACTAAAAGAAAGTAGCTATACTAATTAATTATTTCTTTTCTTCCTTCTAAGCCTAGCTAAATAATATACTAAAAAACCTTAATAACTACCTTAATACTATAATATTTTTAATAAAGAACTACTTTAATACTAATAAAATCTATAGTATTATTAAAAGCTTAGTAAGTTAAAAGGTGCCTAAACTTAATAAACTTTTAGCTAGCTACCTTAAAGTATATAGTAAGCCTTTAGCTAAAACCTTTATATACTTACTAAATATATACTACTATATTAGTTACTACCTAGCTTTATTTTAAAAGGTAAAAGTAATTATTTTTTATAAACTAAGTAAAACTTTAATAAAATAATAAAGGGTAAAAGCCTAATACCCTATCTTACTTTTTAATATTATTAAAAAGGTATTAAAAATAATAATAGTAAGCTAGCTTACCTTTATAGCTAAGTTAAGTAAAGTATTACCTAACCTATAAATAGGTAATAAGGTAAATAAATTAATAAAAGTTATATTAAGTATTTTAGTAAAATTAGTATAAGTAATATAGCATTATAGTAGTATTATATTGCTACTTTAGTTAAATATATTAATAGCCTTTAATACTATTTATTATAAGTAATTATCTTATATCCTTATTATTACTAGCATCCCTATATAGATTATAGTATAGACCTACTCCTTTACTACTAAATATATAGCTAGCTTTTTTTTTAATAATAAATCTATAAGCCCTTTACTTATAACTATAAAGGTACTATAAGAATTACCTATTTCTTTTATTTTTTTTTCTACTTTATATTACTTTATTATATACTAAGCTCTAAGTAGTATAATTTATACTTATTATAGAATTTTTTAATAATATAAATATACTAGTATATAAATAAATAGTAAAGGAGATATAAAACTGCCTTAAAGCTATATAGTTAATTTATTAAAAGTAGTTTAAAGAATTAAGCCTTAAGTTTAACCTAAGAAAGAGTAAACTTATATACTTTACTAAATAATATATTATTATTATAATACTAGTTTAGTTTAATACTAATATAATATAACTAGTTTAATTTACTTACTTTCTTAAAGTATAGATTTATTATAAACTTTATTAAAAAGTATACTAAAGCTAGGTTAAGTTAAAACTACTATAGTAATAGCTTACTTTTATATTACTAATAGCTTTAACTTAGGAATATTTATCATATAATATATAGCTTTTATATATATAAGTTATTTAAAGTATTATTATATATAGTATAAAATTATACTATACCCTTACTAATATTAATAATAAAGTATAAAGTATAGCTAAGGCATTTATTTTTAAATAAACTAAGTATTTAAGGATAGTAACTAGTGCCTTTAAAGCTATACTATATACTTTAATTAAAACTAAGGTAGCTATAGCTTTAATTAACCTTTACTTTAACTATTATTTACTATACTTTTATTAATAAATAAAGGCTAATAGAATAGCTAAGTAAATATATAGTATATATATTATAATAGTAGCTTAACTTTAATATAAATTAGTATACTAAGGATATAGCTACCTACTATAGTAAAATAATTACTTAAACTATATATTATTTCTAAACTAGCTTTATAATTACTTACTAAAACTATCCTTAACTAAAGCACTTACTTTAAAATAAAAAAACTATTAGTATTAAGAAAGAATTACTATATAAGTATACTAAACTTATATTAACTATATAGTAATAAAGCTTAACCTTAACTTTACCTTTACTACTAAAGTTATTTACCTTTACTTAAGCTTTACTAAGTATAAATCTATAGTGCTTATATAAATATATATAAAATAAATTAAACTTAATACCTTTTTTTTAATTAATATATTTCTAAAGTATAGTAAAAAGTAGAAAAAAAACTTTTTGTAAATTCGCCTGCACTGCAGTAGCGACGCAGAACCGACTCTAAACCTCTTAAAAAGTGTAGAAAAAGAATTACTATATTTATTTTACCCTATCTTTAATAGCGTATTAGTACTAAAGCATAGGCATAGCAGATAAAGCAATACTAATAGATATTAATAGTAGGAATTATAGCCTTATATAAAGCTACTACTACTTATTTATAGGATAGGGTAGCTTTATATTAATAGTGCCTTAAATTGCTTCTATACTACTACCTATATATAAGTAAATACTAGACTACCTTACTATTAAATATAATAAAATAGCTAAATTTATACTAATTATAATACTAAAGAGTGTATAAAATATTATCCTTTATATTAATAATATAGCTTTAATATATACTTAATGTAGCTTTTTTATGCCTTAAACCTATACTAAAATATTAATAAAATTAACCTTATTATTACTTAATAAGCCTATTATAGTTAAAAACTTAAAAAAAGTTATTAAATAAATAATAAAGAAAGCTATTAATACTAGAAATATAATAGCCTTAAGCTAGGCTAGTATTACTATTAAAGGCACTACCTAACTATTTATTTAATAAATTTAGGCTATAATAATAGTAGTATTATTTTATATTTACTATAAACCTATTATTAAAGGTAGTATAATAGCTAAAGCTATATAAAACTACTTACTTAAAGAAACTATTACTACTATTAATAAAGCTACTAGTACTAATACTATTATAGTAGTGTATTGCCTTTATAGTAGTAATACTATAATTATATTCTAGAATATAGTAAAGCCTTATACTAATAATATAGCCTAGGTTAGCATTGCTTTTAGTCTAAAAGTAATGCTAAACTAATATATATTTAGTATTATTATTAAGGGCTTTTCTATATACTATATATAGAACTAAAAGAAGGATAATATTCTTTAAAATATAATTATAGCTAATAAGTAAGGTTTAGTAAAGGTTATAGTGTAGAAGCTATATAGTATTATAACCTAATCCCCCTTAATTATTACTATTAATAGAGTTAATATAATAAATAGGCTATACTATACTAGAATTATTTATAAAGCTAAGATATTTAAAGCTAAGCCTTATAATAATACTATTTATCCCTAATAATGCTTTAAATACTTTAAATTTAGCTATATAGCTATATACTATATATTACTCCTAAGGTATAGCTACTATATATTTAGTTAGTATAAGAAGGGTAAATAATTATACTTAGTGCTATTAGGAGCTATATAAGAATGCTATATTAACTACTTAGAACCTTACCCTATATAGTTTTATATATATAATATTATAAATAAATAATAAAACTATATATATACTATATATTTAGTATAGCCTTTAGCCTTTACTAAACCTTTTATACTAAAGAAAAATAGTTAAATAAAGGTATTTAGCTATAGCTAAAGGAAAGATATAAGTAACTTACTATTATAAAAGGCTTTACTATAGAAGTAAGTTAGTAAACTATATACCTACCTCTTTAATACTAAACTAGAATTAATATAGTGCTTATAAGCTACTATAAAGGCCTTTTTAAGTTAATAACCTATAGTTATTATAGTACTAAATAAGCTAAGCTTAACTTAATACACTATATAGAGTATATAATAGAGGTTATATACTAAAATATATAGAAAAAAACCTACCTTATATATTTAGTGCTAGAGTTCTAACTTAAAGCTAATATAATAGTAATATAGAAGCTAGAAACTATAAATAGCAAACTACCTAACCTTAGCCTTAGCTGCTTTTAACTTACTACTTAAGGTAGCTATACTATAATTTATATAAACTATTAGTATAGGCCTAAGGTATAGTTAATATATATAGGTAAGGACTAGTGCTTAATAATATTAGTAGAATACTATATTTACTTAATATATTTCCTAACCTATAAACCTAATTAAATATTACCTCTTCTTAACTTTATAATAGCTTTACCTTTAAACTATAGTATTTTTATAAAAGATTTTAATTAATATTACTTACTTTAAAACTATTATAGCTAAACCTTAATAAAGAGTAATATATTCCTTATACTAGTAATATAATAGTAGCTTAGACTTATAATACTATAGGGTAAAATAACTTAAAGAATATAAAGTAAAAGGAATAGTACTATTAACTATACTTAGGTTATTTATAATATAAAAGCTAAATTTATAGAGGGACTAAACTTTACTAAATCTAACTATATTCTATAGCTTATTTATATTAATACTAGCCTAAGGCTATATAGTAACTACTTGCTTTATTTTAAATAGTTATATATAGAAAATAACCTTATAATAGCTAAGGTAGTAATATAGTTTTACTATAACCTTACTAAACCCCTATTTTAAGTACCTATAGAAATTAATAGCTATATAAAATAAATAATAGCTAAGCTTTAATTTATTATAAATTTAGTAGTTTTAAGGGAACTTTAAGGCAGTTCTAAGCTAAACCTATAGTAAAACTACTATACTAAAAAAGCTACTTAAAATGCTAAAAAAGTATTATAATAGTAGTAAATATCTTATACTAAGGAGAATTAGTAACTTATTACTAATATAGCCTAAATATAGTACTAAACTATTAATAATAAAAGGTATAGTGCCTAGTGCTTTATTATTAAAGTAGCTACTACTTATAGAGGAAACCTATAGAAACTTAAATACTAAATATAGCTTTATAGTAAACTACTATTAAAATAATAGTAAATCCCTACTTTTATTTAAGGTAAAGGTATAAACGCTATAATTATTAAGTTATATTAAAAGAAAGTAGCTATACTAGCTAATTATTTCTTCCCTTCTTTCTAAGCTTAATTTAATAATATATTAAAGGATCTTAACTACTACCTTAATATTATAATATTTCTATTAAAAAATTACTTTAATACTAATAAAATCTATAGTATTATTAAAAGCTTAGCTAGCTAAAAGGTATTAAAACTAAATAAACTTTTAGCTAAATACCTTAAAGTGTATAGTAAGCTATTAGCTAAAACCCTTACCTACCTACTTAATATATACTACTATATTAGCTACTACTTAGCTTTATTTTAGTAAGTAAAAGTTATTATTCTTTATAAGCTAGGTAAGACTTTAATAAAGTAATAAAGAGTAAAGGCTTAGTGCTTTATTTTACTTTTTAGTATTATTAATAAAGTAATAAAGGCAGCAGTAATAAGTTAGCTTACCTTTATAGCTAAATTAAGTAGTATATTACCTAACCTATAAATAAATAATAAAGTAAATAAGTTAATAAAGGTTATATTAAGTATTTTAGTAGAATTAGTGTATATAGTGTAGCACTATAGTAGTATTATATTACTACTCTAACTAAATATATTAGCAGCCTTTAATACTATTTACTATAAAAGACTAACTTATACCTTTATAGCTACTAGAATCCCTATATAGATAGTAGTATAAACTTACTCCTTTACTACTAAATATATTACTAACCTTTATTTTAATAGTAAATTTATAAGCCCCTTACCTATAACTATAAATATACTATAAAAGTCTTTAATTTTTTTTATTCTTTTCCTACTTTATATTACCCTTTTATATACTAAGCTTTAAGTAGTATATTCTATACTTATTATAGGCTTCTTTAATAATATAAATATACTTATATATAGATATATAGTAAAGGAAATATAGAATTGCCTTAAGGCTAGCTAAGTAATTTACTAAAACTAGTTCTAAGAATTAAATCTTAAGTTTAATTTAGGGAAGAGTAAACTTATATACTTTACTAGGTAGTGTATTATAATTATATTATTAGTTTAACTTAGTACTAATATAATATAACTAGTTTAGTTTACCTACTTTCTTAAAGTATAGGTTTATTATAAGCTTTACTAAAAAGTATACTAAAGTTAAGTTAAGTTAAAATTAGTATAGTAATAGCTTATACTTATATTATTAGTAGCTTTAATCTAGGGATGCTTATTATATAATATATAACTCTTATATATATAGGTTATTTAAAGTATAATTATATATAGTATAGAATTACACTATACCTCTACTAAAGTTAATAATAAAGTAAGGGGTATAGCTAAGGTATTTATTTTTAAATAAACTAAGTACTTAAGAATAGTAATTAATATATTTAAGGTAATATTATATACTTTAGTTAAAACTAAGGTAGCTATAGCCTTAATTAACCTCTATTTTAATTACTATTTACTTTACTTTTATTAATAAATAAAAGCTAATAGAATAGCTAAGTATATCTATAGCGCTTACACTATAATAGTAGCTTAACTTAGATATAAATTAATATACTAAGGGTATAGTTACTTACTATACCTAAATAACTACCTAAACTATATACTATTTTTAAACTAACCCTATAACTACCTACTAAAGCTCTCTTTAACTAAAGCATTTACTTTAGAATAAAAGGACTGCTAGTACTAAGAGTAGGCTATTATATAGGCACACTAAATTAATATTAACTATATAGTAATAAAGCTTAACTCTAGCTTTACTTTTACTACTAAAGTAGTTTACCTTTACTTAGGCCTAACTAAGTATAAATTTATAATACTTATATAAATATATATAAAATAAATTAAACTTAATGCTTTTCTCTTTAGCTAATATATTCCTAAGGTAGAATTATTAATATATAGTTACTAGGCTAATAATAAAGACTACTACTATATTTTATTATTTTATAAAAATTTTAATTATCTTTATTTTATTAATATAAGTATATACTTAGTATAAAACTAATATAAAGTTAGGGAGGCTTTAGAAAATAATAAGCTAGTAACTACTCTTACTAAGTAGCTTATTTTAATAAAGTATATCCCTTAGTTTTAGCTTATAAAAAGCTTATAAAATTAATAGGCTAAGGATATTAAAGATATAATACTATATAGCACCTAGTGTAGTATAGGCATAAAGATAGTGGGAAGCTATATAAATATTATAGCTAGTATAGATTATTAAAATATATAACTTATTTTTTAAAAAAAATAAATATAGTAGCTAAGATAATAGAAAATAAGTATAATATACCTATACTAGCCCTAGGCCTATACTCCTTTAGCCCCTAGCTCCCCCTTTTTCTCCTCTACCCCCCCCCTTTTTCTTTACCCCCTTCTCCTTCTTTACTACTTTCTTTATATAGCCCTATATAATAACTATAGTAAGCCTATTCTATAGAATATTATTTAATTTCTTTAGTATATTAATAATATAGTAAGTTTATAGTAGTAGCTTACCCTTAACTAAGGTTAAAGCTAAAGCTACTATAGTATTACTACTAATCTATATTACTATATTAATAAATAAGCCTACTTACTTTATAAGTTAAACTATTTCTTTTTAAGTAGTATTATACTTTATAGCTTAGCTATATATTAGTATTATATTAGTATTATAGTAAAACTATATCTTAGCTACCTTATATTTATATTAATAAACTCCCTAAAGGTATAGAGGTTTTATATATTTATAACTTATTTAATAGCCTTTTAGTATAATATAATATTTAAATTTAGCTATAAAATTAATTAGCTACTACCTAGCTACTAATATAAATAAAAAATATAATACTTATACCTAAATAAGTCTTTTTTGCTTTTATATACTTAAAGCATATACTACTAATACTTACTTAAATTAGTAATAAAAGCAGTATAGGTTAGAAAGGGGCACTAACCTTTAGTACTATAGCACTATTTTTTAATGTTTTTAGCTTATATTAGGCAAGCTTTATAGGGCTAGGCTTATAATTAGCCTAGCTATATAAGGGTTAATAGTAGTAGTGTATTAAAAAGGGACTAGTACTTACCCTAAGTATAAGAATTAATTTTATTATAAGAGTAAGCAGTATTTTTAATAATACTATAGTTAGTTTAGGGCAGTAATAGGGCAGCACTACTATAAAAATAGGAATAGAAATATACTTATAATAAAAGCAATAAATAAAGAAAGAAGAAAGAAAGGAAGAGCCTAAAAATAAGGAGAAAAGAGTAAATATAGTATTTTTTTCTCTTTCTATTATATAATTAATAAATAGCTAATAATTAGTTTAATAATAGCTAGCTACTAGTTAGTATAGCTAATGCTATAAAGGTATAGAAGCTAAAGGAAGGTTTTAAGTAAGAAGGTAGTAACCTAAGGGAATTAGCTAAGGACTAGTGTAAAAGATAGGCTAAGCACTTAAGGTAACTTACTATAACTTATAAACCACCCCTAAGGGTAATCTATATTATTACCACGCCTCTACTAACCCAGTCTAATCCCTGTTTTATACTATACACTCTTCTATAATACTAGTTAAGTTTAGCTAGTAGCGTACCACTTCTTATAATTAGAACTAGCATAGAGCTACTATAGCTCCGCTATAGAATATAGAAAAAGGTTATATATAGGTTTTCCTCCCTATACTAGGGTTTTTCCTATATAGTTTAAGTAGCAGTGGTACTAGTATTAGGCTCACAAGCCTGACTAGAGTAATAATAATAATAATAATATTTCTAAAGTAAAATTACTAATATATAGCTACTAAGCTAATAATAAAAACTACTACTATATTTTATTATTTTATAAGAATTTTAGTTACCTTTACTTTATTAATATAAGTATATACCTAATATATAACTAATATAAAGTTAAGGAGGCATTAAAGTATAATAAACTAATAACTATACTTATAAAGTAGCTTATATTAATAAAGTATATCCCTTAATTCTAACTTACTAAAAGTCTTTAAAACTAATAGGCTAAAGATACTAAAAATCTAATAAAAAGTAGCACCTAGTATAGTATAGGTATAAACACACTAAAGAGCTATATAGATATTATAGTTAGAATATATTATTATAATATATAACTTATATTTAATAATATATAAAAAACAGTAGCCTAAAAAATAAGAAATAGGTATAATACTCCTACACTAGCCCTAGGCCTATATTTTATTACCCTCCTCCTCCCCCCCCCCCTTCTCTCCCTCCCCTCCTTCTTTAGGTTATTCTCTATCTCTATTATTATATAGCTTTAAACTACTACTAAGCTAAAACTATAAACCTTTTATAGAATCTTTTTTAAAATATTATTTTATTTCTTTAATATATTAATAATATAGTAGGCTTATAGTAATATCTTACCCTTAACTAAGATTAAGGCTAAAATTACTATAGTACTACTAGTAGCCTATATTACTATATTAGTAAATAAGCCTATTTACTTTATAAGCTAAATTACCTTTTTTTAAGTAATATTATATTTCTTAGCCTACCTATAAGTTAGCACTATATTAATACTATAGTTAAACTATAGCTAAGCTACCTTATACTTATATTAATAAATTCCCTAAAGGTATAAAGGTTTTATATATTTATTACTTACTTAATAGCCTTTTAGTTTAATATAATATTTAGATTTAGCTATAAAACTAATTAGCTCCTACCTAGCTACTAATATAAATAAAAAATATAATACTTATACTTAAATAAGTTTTTTTTACTTTTATATACTTAAAGTATATACTATTAATACTTATTTCAATTAGTAATAATAGTAATATAGGTTTAAAGGAAGTACTAACCTTTAGTACTATAGTATTATTTTTTAATATTTTTAGCTTATATTAAATAAGCTTTATAGAGCTAGGCCTATAATTAGCCTAGCTATATATAGGTTAGTAGTAGTAGTATATTAAAAAGGAAATAGTACTTACCCTAAGTATAATAATTAAT